>VRLP01002394.1:0-89984 GCA_009660295.1 Lophius piscatorius | reverse complement strand
AAAAATAATAATACATTTAATTTATAATGCACTTTATATTTGGATCAAATCTCAAAGTGCTACAAAGTAAAAGCAGATAAAAGCATCAATAAAAAAATAAAACAATAACTATATAAAAACCTGACCAAAAAGCAGCAATGTTAATTAAAGTTATAGGTTCTGCTAAAAAGGAAAGTTTTAAGTCCTTTTTTAAATGTGTCAGTCGTCTGTGGAGCCCTGAGATGGTCAGGGAGGGTATTCCACAGACGAGGGGCAGCAGAACAGAAGGCCTGATCACCCATGGTGCTGAGCTTAGTCCGGGGAAGGAGGAGGCGGTATGAGTGGGTAGAACGGAGGGATCGTGTTGAGGTCAGTGGGGTGAGTAGTTCTTTTAGGTAGGGGGGTGCGTTACCATGGATGCACTTGTGAGTGAGGAGAGAGATCTTATAATCAATCCTCAAAAGATGAATGTAACAACAAATTTACAACTGAGTAATAGTTATTAGGTCAAAGTTTTGTTTTTTTCTATGACTAGAATTGCATTTATACAGTGAAATAAATGTATTCAAGTTTATAAAATAATAATAACAACAGGCCCCGACAGCAAAGTTATATCCCCAAAAGTCCGAAATCCCCTGCATTGTACAGGCATTCCCGCTTATTGAACTCCTCAAATTAAATGTCAAGTTATGCCATAAAAAGCTTCCCCTAGTGAGTAAATATGAATATTAGAGTAGATAAGACATAAACAGGAAAGATCTCCTCAATTTGATTTAAATGCACCAAATTTGGACTTAATCGGACAAGTGGCACAAAGTTATGTCTGTAAAAAAGTTTTTTTTATAAAGAGTATCCCCTAAAGCGTAAAATATGAACTATTATAGTAAAATATCATATATACATATGATATATACGTAGTACTTTGTGACGACAGCAAATATATAATAAATGAATTGATGTTTAACATATTAAATGTATTATTTAATTAATACTTTTATATATTTAATGCATACATGCCTTAATATATCATATTGAAGCACTGTGTGATTTGTGACCTTTTAATAATATAGATAAGGGAGTATATTAAAATATATTAATCTTTAAGGGATGTACTTTCTATCTATTTTTTTTGATTTATTGATATACCAAAAATCACTTTGAATTCAAACATTTAAAATGTTTTTCACAGCAAATATTTATATATGCGATTAGTTTCAGGTAATTTAAATACAAAGCGTGTACTTCATTAACACACGACAGCCCTTGTTTTGTTTGAATGTTTGAAGCTGTGCGTTCTGTTTCAGAACAGGTGGAAATTATAAAGAGGACTAGGGGAGAGTAGCAAAATATAATGAAGGTTCTTTGACGGAGTAAGAAAGCGCCGATGTAACTATCATGTCAGAGTCCTCTACAAACTCAAAATAGCCTTCAGTTCCATTCATCCCTGTAAATAATGAGAAGTGAGCAATGCCAGGTCTACCAAAATCCGCCATGAAGTGCATAAACGTAACTAAATTATTAAAGGATAATGGGTGAATGGTTATTTATTATGAAAAAGACATGCACCTCTATTGAAAATTGGTGAAGAATACCATGCATGCTATCAGATGAACATTGGGTGTTTGTATTCTAAAGCAGTCAGAGACACTCATATTAAAATTAAAAAGCATGAGGAGGAATCAGGAGATTAGGTTATAACGGCTAAATAAGAAGAAGAATAAAATAGTAGCGCAGAGCAATTAAATGACTTTTTTAGATGGCATCTCACACTCGGGGCAGGAAAAAAATACATGCCTTAGAAAGGGTTACTTTGACAGCTCAAGTCAACGACAGCACAAAACAAGGGCTGTCGTGTGTAAAAGCACTTCCCAGCTCTCCAGGGACATATTGACAGTGTGAGAGACCAAAGTGTGGCGATGAACACTGTCATCACATCAGTGGGTAAAAGGAAGCACTCATAAAGATGGACGATCGACAGACAAGAGCACACAAAAGGTTTTGAAGGTCGATTAATAAATAAGAGATGTTTATGGCGTGAACTGGGTCGACTCAGTGACCAGTGAATGGTCAGCAACTAATGCACTGCCTCCATCAGCATTAGTGATTCACATTAACTCCAGCGCTATGAAAAATAATTTGACTCTCTTTTTTCCGCTACATCTGAGTGTATCTAATGCTGCATAGTGCTTGACCTTCAAAAATATATTGAGGTAAAACAAATGCAACCTGGTAAATCTTGAATAATCAAAACGAAGTTATGAACAAAAAAAAGTAATCTTTTACCTTCTGTGGAAAAATAATTTGCCTCCTTAGAAACTAAATCCAGAAACCCTTTCAAACTGCATTAAGAACTGGTTTCAGCCGGATTAGACATACCCAGACCTGACCAGACCTCACTGTCAGCCATGTTTATTCATTCATTTATTATACTGCTTATCCTATTCCGGGTCGCAGGGGCGGGATCTTATCCCAGCTGGCATCGAGCGAGAGGTGGAGTATACCCAGGAAAAGTCGGCAGTTTATCACAGGGCTGACAAAGAGACAGACGACCATTCACATTCACTCCTACTGGCAATTGAGCATCATCAATCTACCTACACAATCACATCATCATGTCAACAGACCATTTTTAAAAGCAGGAAGTTGTCTCATCAGTCCAGTAGAACACTACGACAAAGTCATAATAATCTTGGTAGCTTTGAGGAGGCTTGCGATTGAACTACATTAGCCTTGGATGAAAAACTGAAAAACTGTTTCTTAGGCTTTGGGAGTCCACATATCCACAGTGAAAAACATTATGAGACTTGGAAAAATAGTGAACCTTCCCAATGTTGGTTGGTGAAGGCTTCATTAAAGATCCACAAAAGAAATCCAACTAGAACTACAAAGAACTCAAAGGGCGAACCTCCAACAAGACTCGTCAATACTCGGTATAGGTTAAAAGGAAATTAATGCAGATTTCTCCAATAAGGTCTGAATGATGCCGGCCTCTAAATCTACTGGCAACTTCATCAAATTCTCTGAGAATCCTCAAATACTCTGTGGCATATTCTGTGCCTTCCGCTTCAGCGTCTCTATTCAGCCCACTGAACCCCCAGCTCTTGATTTTAAATGCTGCGAGACACGTAACGTCACCAAAATTCCCTCACCTCTAGGATACCTATCTCTAGGTAAAATTTGATGAAATCCGTCTTGTAGTTTTTCTGTAATCTTGACAGACAAATGCCCATGAAAGCATAACCTCCTTTCTTGGCGGAGGTAATAATGGTCATGACCCATGGATAACGGCCAACAATGGCATCCCTAGGAGAGCGGAGAGAAGAAAGGCAATGACGACCCAGAATAACATTAAGGCTCATCTGAAATTTTCAGATGATATATTAATATATTAATATATTAATATACTATGAAATGTTCATAGTATTCTATGAATACTGATTTAATGAGCCATTCGCAGTTTCACCGTACCGGCAGTGTGTACTTAGACTTGCATGGCTTAATGTTTGAGACAAGCATATGCTACTGGCAGGATCAACCAGGTAGCCCTTCCCCTCTCTGGAAGATGGGGGTCGCACTGTGTTGTAAACCAAACTCTTCTTTCCACAAGAAGAAGATCGTACCAACAATCGCAACATAGAGGTGGCAGTTTGTTGGGGAAGGAAAGCTTTGGACCCGGACCAGGATGACTCACCATAATTGAAATATTGATTCTGCTCTCTACCAGAAATATTGGAAGGATAATGTCTCGTCTCTGGGTTGAAGCTCCAGTTTAACTAAGTCACACAGCAAAACAATGATTCCAAGCATAAAAGTAAGTCCAGTTTAGACTGATCTAGTCAAAGACCTGAAAAGAGCAGTTTTAGCTCACAGAACCCCCAATGTGACGGTACTGAAGCCCTTCAGCAAAGACGAGTGGGACAAAACTCCACTGCAGCGATGTCAGGGACTGATCTGGTCAGTATGTGTTATGTTGCAGGTGTAGTTGGAAAAGGCGGAACTAGAATGGTGGTTTAGGTACTAGATCAATTTTCCCCCCTTCGAATAAATGTATCTTTTCAAATTTGGATTTTGTGGTTAGTGCTTTAGATCCAACAAACGAACGTGGAAGAAATTGGGAGCAAGTTGAAAGTTTTTTAGCAGCACAATACATGAATATTTAGCTGTCAGTGTCAGGGTCAGGAGAGGAAAATTGTGGGAGAACATTAGAAATAATCAGCAGTTTACTAGAATAAATTACATCATAGACAGCGGCTGGGGACTGATGCTGTTATCTGCACTAAAAGGTTCCAGCTCTGCCTCTAAGTGTCATGTTATTGCTTTCTTGCCAAATCAAATGCAGATTCAATCAGGATTTTCAGAATTTTCCTGCAATCGGTGTGCAACTGGGCTCTTCAATGTTTGACCTGTCTGGTATAGGTAGCCATTTCAGAAATTGCATTGCCGTTAGGGTGGAGATTCATATAGCCTATTCTGCAGAAGTGCTTCTTTACGTTGAGATTCAATTCCCTTATTTTTTCTCATCATATCTCTGTTTCTATCTGAAGCAACCTTGCAACCGGTGAAAACAAGCATATTAGTGCACTCAGCAGAGGGGATTACAATGATAAAGCTTTTGCCAATTCCGTTCAGAGCAGACCAGATGAGAGCTTTTAATCTTCCCGCATCACTGGACAATTATGATCCTTTTTACATCTTATCAAATATGAAAAACCCTAACCCAAAATTTGATCATCTTATCTCTTTTATTATTATTTCTGATTAACTACCTTCCTCCAATCCCTGCATTTAAAATTTTAAATAGTTAGAGTTGTTGCTGTCCTGTTTAGATTTAACCGCTACAACCCACAGTCGGTCTTCTCAGATTTAATCAAAAAGTCTGACTGTGCTCTTTTTCTCAGTTTGGACAGAATGTTCTTCCACTTTGCTTTTTTAACAATTAGATGCTCTGAATGTTTGTGATGGATACACTCCCTCAGTGTGTTATTGTAAGCCTACATTTCTCCTGAATGCATGATGGCCTGTTTTCAGGAGGATTATGGGTACTGGCTCAGACAGCATCCTGCTCGGATGAAAGTTGTTTTGGATGGATTGAGTTAGTCTTACAGCGTAATCTTTGGCAAGCAGGAGGGAGAGAGGTGGAAGGGTACGTTTGTTATTCAGCCATCTTTTTTTCAACATTTTCTCATCACAGGACAAATACAGGGATCGTTAGCCATATTATTAGGCTCATCCACTGGAGGGATGATCATGAAAAGTCACAAAAATTAGACTTTAACCTGTGAAGAATTATTTTGTGTTGCATTCCATTTTTTATTTTTTATTTTGGTCCGTCTGCAATTTTCTTGTAAGTATATTACATATTAACTGTCGGCAATATTCAAATATAACAATAATGGGTTAAATGGTTCATTTAAATTGATTTCTTTAACTGAGTGTTCCCAAAATTTATAGCAAAAATATTGCTTTTACTGATTTCTGGCCTCTGTAATTGAGTCAATCCAGATAATGATGAGCATTGCCAGTGCTTTGTAGAGCTTTGCTGCTATGACCCTACAGCAAATGTAATGCCTAATCAAACATCAGCTCCGTGTAGCATTTCTGAGGAACCTTTGCCCATTCCTCGTGGGCCTAGGCTTCAATTTCTGTAATATTCCTGGGTTTTGGTGCTGAGACCGCCTTCCTCAAATCCCACAAAGGAATTCAAGTGGGACATCATCCTCTCTACAATGATCCAAGACTTCTGAGAGCAAGAGTTGGTGTGTATTGAATCAAGAAACTAGGAATATTTTAGTTACAGCTGTAAAGGAAGTTAGGTCTCTTTGTCTGTTAGCAAGATTGAAGAAAAACTACAGGACAGATGTGTATGATATTTAACCCAGGTGTAGGTTTTGGCATTTACTAGGGAAGATTAAAAACTTGGTGATGTTTCGCCAATGAGTCTTGTCCAACAAAAATTAACCATGGGTTGCCATTTGTGCAATTTCGCCAGGCTTCCTGTTGCTAGGTAGGTGGGTGGTAGTGGCAGAAGGCGGTGCTAATTTGTCGATTACCTGACAGAAAATGTCATCAACGATCCCCTTCTTTGAAAAGACCCTTGTCTGTCCATCACACTGTGTCATACTTTGCACATTTCTTTAATTTTAAATGAATGCTTATATGTACTATGAACAGAACCAACACTAATTGAAAAAATTATGCTTACTTTAGTAATACTAAAGTCACCCTCAGAATTGAAGGCATCAATAAAACAGATAAAACTGAAGCTAATTCATCCAACAAGGCTGAATTTAGTTTCAATCAATGTCAGTTAAACTTGAATCATTTTGACTAGACAAAATCAGGACAAACTTATTATAAAAGCTAAATGAGTTGGATTTAAATATTTCATCAACAAATGTATGTCCATGCAAATAAAATGAGGCAATATTAAAATAACCCTATGATAGTAGGTCAAAGCTACCTGGCTGCAGGCTACCTATCCAGTGGGTGGTGCTCATTTTTTGTTTGATTGACACATATGTCACTCACCTGTGCACAGCAGCATGCTTTTGCATCAAACCTGACCATAGCTTGCTTTTTTTATATATATATAAAGGAATGCTTTATATATATATAAATTAATGCTTATAAGTTAATAATGAATGAAAACAACCCCTCAATAAATAATTACATTCATATTAATAATATTATCAAAAACCAAACTGGTTCATGGTTTGGTGAATCGACACAAAAGGTCAGCAACAATCTCTTCCTGTCTAGTACCTTGCTTTTGCATAAGCCTTGGCTGTTGTTTGCACATTCTTATTATTTATATTAATTCTCAGAATAAAAAAAACAATAATTGAGACAATTAGCGAATCAGGTTTTTTCTTTCATGTCGAAACAGTCAAAACTGGTACTAATTAATTCAACAATGCTGAATTATTTTTTGCCAATATAACATAAAAGTCAATCAATTTGGATAGTAAAATATAAACTCAATCAATGGTAAATAAGTTGGATTTAGATTCATCATGAAATTGTATCAATAAATATACTTACACAGCATTAAAAGACAAATCAGACAATTATTTGAGGTTGATTACATTGAAATTAAGTAAGATGAAAGGATAAATGAAAAGAATAAAATAAGCTTTTATAATAAATATTCAAATATAACAGATTATGTTGATGTTTCAATGCTCAACTTGAAGCTCAACTTTCTCATCAATCCGCATTTTTCAAGACATATCACAGGACACTGTGAGCTATCCAATAAGTTGGATTATAATCATAATAATCTTTCCTTTATTTATCACATGTCGCACAGTACATACAGTAAAACGTCATGAAATGTATCTCTGCATTTGACCCATGCATTTGACGCCGCAGTGGCCGGCCCTTGTGCAGCTCCCAGGGGGCTGAGGTTTCAAGGTCTTGCTCAAGGACCAACGGCTTGTTGCATCAGGGGCTGGGCTTGAACCACGGTCTCCCGGTTCAGGGACGACCGCTCTCCTCACTGAGATAAAGCCGCCCCTTTATGTTTTTCTTCTCAATAATTCCAAAAATAATCCTTCTGAAACACTGTCAATCCATGAATCCTTTGTAACTGAAACACTGGCAAAAAAGAAATGTATTTTTATTTGTCTATAAAAAGGTCTATCGCTCATAAAAAGAATAAACTGGCTCAATATGAAAGAATAAGCGAAAAACGTTTACAAGCTTTGAGCACACTAAGATGAAACCATTTAATGATTACGTTCCTTTATTAGTTTTTTTTTCAAAAGCATTTCCAATTGCTATGATATAATAATTTGAGGAATATTTGAGTTGAGAATTTAAAGGAAATAAGTTTAAGAAGTTGTACGCATTTCTTTTATTTGACGTGAATCATGTTCAACTTTTTAATGTTGGTGTTTGTATGTTTGTCTCGTTTGTGTGATATCTGTCTTGTTTGTGATGTTTGTGATGTCTCGAGTTTCTTTGGGTGATATATTTTGGTTTGTTTTGACTTTTACCGACGTTTGATGAATTGATTCTGAAAAATGTAAATAGAATCCTACCAAAAAAAAACAAACTTGAGTTTAAAGCCATGGAGAAAAGGTTTATCTCCACCTAAGATTTGGGAAAAAAAATACTTCTAGGTTCTTTGCAGTTTAGATGTGAATTGGTGAACCGTCCCAGAGGGTCAAGGCCCTAAAATGAATGTAATTGTATTTAGTTACAGCACATATCGGTAGAACAGCCTCTTTAGCAATAATTAAATAGACATGGTCCTTTGTCGGCAATCAACAAAATAAATAAACATTGTGATTCTAGGAAAGTGAGAAAAATTGCTTACCCCCGTTGAAAGAGATCCACATTGTGAAACTTGTGCAACTCTACAGAAAACTCCAGTGTTCCCTGTACTTCAGACATGATATGAGCCCTTTCATCACCTGTCAGTGAGGAGAAGATTAGTAAATATGAGGCTCAAGAAAGAAGAAAACACAACAGCAGAAGATAAGAGAAATGATGACCTTTTAAAATCAGCTCGAACAGTCCAGCATGGACTGACAGACCTGACAGAAGACAGACATCTCAGTCGGAGAAGTTACCATCATCTTGCCTCAGGTGAAGGATGGAAAACAGAACAACACCATGACTGAATCATTTCAAAGAGCGAGCAGTGATGCATGAAACTGGAAATGGCTCCGTGAGCTGATTGGAGTTCAGCCTCTACCATTGTACATATCAGCCCTTTAATACCTGCCTATTATCGTCCTCTGTCATTAGTAGGATTAGAACTGTATAATTCAGTCGCTTTAATACATTAGAGGAAGAAGGGTGCCTCTTCTCTGTTTGAGGTGTACATTTCCTTTATAATGATAATGATTATGATTAGATCTGTGCTCTGTTTGGTTCTTATTCTTTAATGTATGGCCTTCTAATGAACTATCAGTTACCTGTAGCTGACAGGTTATCATTTCTGAACATTCAAAGTAAACTGTTATGTTTTCTAAATCTATTACATCCAAGAAGAGTCGGAGATATTATGGAGTTGTCGCAGCTACTGCCGAGTCCGGCGCATCCAACGCAGATCATTTGTGTTAGCTATAACTCAAAAATTGTTTCACTGATCATTTTCAAATTGTATACCCTCATAGATCTTAGTTTGAAGAAGAACTGGATTTTCAGAAAGGTGGCTTTATATTTCTTACACTAGGGGGAGCTTTATATCCAAATTTTTTCGGGCCATACTTTCTCAACTGATGGTCCAATTAAGTCCAAATTTGGTGCTTATGAATCGACACAAGAAGATCTATCATGTTTTACTGTAATAGTTCATATCTTACTCACTAGGCAGACCTTTTTTAATGAAAAATTGTGCGGACTTAACATTTAATTTGAGGAGTTCAATCAGGGGATTGCTTGCACAACGCAGCAGATCTTGGACCTTTCGGTGATATACATTTGCTGTCAGGGATGACAGAATAGGTCTAGCTTCACTTTCAGTGTTTCATGTTTGTGTAGATTCAAACTCATCCTGATCATTGTAATCCTTAGCTAGAATCAGAAAGGAGCTGGAAAACATTTGTATTTCTTTCATTTTTTTTTATTTTTAAAGAGGTCCAGTTGTTGAATTCAACCTTCATGGATTAAATGTCCTATGGATTCTGAAGTGTTTATGCTCTCCAGACATCCACAAGTTAATTCATTTTCTGCAACTGCTTATCCCGTCAAGGGTTTTGTGGGGTAGAACTATCTTTGGTCCAAAAACTATCCATCCATCTTCTGTAACTGCTCATCTTGTTCAGGGTCGAGCTTCCGTTAGTGTTTCCAACAATGAACAACATGAACAACAACTCTGAAGGCCACCCATCAAGAGGAGATTAAATACTCAAAGTGAGTACAGAAAAGCGTCTTTAATAACTTGAAATCTAATCCTCACCTTTGGACAGTGCTCCAAAATCCATGCTGCATGGAAAGTCATTATTTAGAAAAGAACACGTGTGGTAACAGAACCAGTTGATGCTGTGAAACATCTTTCAGAGGAGCTACTCCACTTGTGCATTATGACCTCAGCTCAGCTGACTTCAAAGCATAATACTGTTCAAGTCCACCTCCTCTAAGTAGTGAGGATTTATCTGGCAGACTGGCATTATTACACCACAGAAGACACTGGAGAGTTGTGAGAAATGAATTTAACTGCTGCTTAAATGTAAAGGTTACTGCTAATTACAGTTTACTCCAGCTTGTAAATGCCCAGTGGGTCACACCAAAATTCTTATACGCTGGCATACAAAATACAGTGCGGCCTTAATGTTTTGTTACATTATTAGCAATTTCAATAGCTGAGTATTTTTCTTTACTTTGCCTTGCCTGTTAAACTTCCCATTTCACAACGTCGTTCATAATTAAAAGACTTAGAAGATTTTGTCAGCTGTTTAAAAATGAGAAAAAATATGAGATATGAAACAATACAATGAGATAAATGATGTTGAATGTTGTATGATAAGTTAAGATAAGAAAGGATAAAATACAATGAGATACAATATGATATATATGATGGGATATAATACGATAATATATGATGAGATACAACTAGATAAGATATGATGAGATATGATGAGATAAGATATGATGAGATACAACTAGATAAGGTATTATTATTATTATTATAATGAGAAACGATACAATAAGATAATAATAGAAAAAGCACTCAGAGAGTGTCACTTCCCGTTCCTCTCCAGTATAAAATGAATGCCTATAAGTTCTATGGACAGATCCAACACCAATTGAAACAATTTTACTTACATTAGTAATATTATAGTCAACCTTAGAATTCAATGCATCAGTAAAACAGATAAAACTGATGCTAATTCAACCAACAAGGCTGAACTTAGTTGCAACCAATGTCGACTAAACTTGAATCATTTTGACTAGATAAAATCAGGACAAACTAATAAAACATTTTTTTTTTTTAAATATATACATATATAAATGAATGCTTATAAGTTCTATGAATTAAAACAACCCCCAACTAAATAATTAGATGGTTCAAGGGTTTGTGAATCAACACAAAAGGTCATCAACAATCTCTTCCTGTATAGTACCTTGCTTTCGAATAAGCCTTGGCTGTTGTGGATTAAAATAATAATAATCAAAATACTCTTTCCTTTAATAATCACATGTTACACAGTGCATAGCATACATACAGTAAAACCCACGATGTAAGTCCCACGACTTGTTGCCTCAGGGGCTTGAACCATTGTCTCCTGGTTGAGGGATGACCGCTCTACTAGCTGAGATAAAGCCTCCCCTTTATGTTTTTCACAAAAGAGCAAGGCAAACAGTACCCAAGGTTTAGGAAAAATTCTAGCAGTTTTCTGTACATGTCCACTGCGCCCTGTACATGTCTGAATTATTGACAGCCTTTAAATCTACCATCAACTCCCACAAACTCTCTGAGCGCAGGTCGTCTCCTGCATATTCCACTTCAGCATCTCTGTTTAGTCCACTGAATCCCAGGCTCCATTTCCAAAGGAACATCCAAAGAACAGAAGAACTCATGAAACTGAACTCCCAGCAGTTAAGTGTTAATTGCATCTAAAAAGAAAGAAAAGAAAACGGAACCTTGAATATAGAACTTGGTGTATTACTTCCACCAAGAAAGGAGGTTATGTTTTCATCCTGCGTTAGTTCGTCTGCATGAAATTCTACCCAGATGTAGGTTTTGGCTTATCCTACATGATTACATTTTGGTGATGTTATTTTTTTTACAGCATTTAAAACTAATAAAAACATTATTGTTATACGTTGCAGTGTCCATTATTCACTGGGGCTGTAAGTCAGTGGCGTCAGTGGTTGTTACCCAATCGGGAGATCGCCAGGTTTGCGGTTTGCGGCCGTGAGTCCACATGTCGTAGGGTCCTTGAGCAAGACCTTGAACAAATATGCTCCCTGAATGCTTCTAAGGTGCAGCCCCATAGGGATGGGTACAATGTAGAAGAATTATTGCACTATGTTTTCCAGTACTGTTATTACTATATTTATCAATGATGGGGATGACAGGGAACTGAAACATGGCAGAACCACCTGTATATCAAACAGGAAAAAAAACTTAAAGCTGGTGTAGAGCTTTTTCAGGAAAAGTCAACCCAACTTCACCAGAAAACATCCCGTGAATGGACATTGATGCACTGAAATCTTAAGACTACCTTTGCGTCAAAATGTACGACTGTAAGAACTCAAATGCAATACACAGAAAAGAAGCACAAGTCCTTTAGAGTAGCGGAGAGGGTTCTGAAGACCTTCTATGACTCTGTTGGGACATTGAGGATCTTTACGGATATCTTACATGACAAAGAGTTTTGTCCTGAGTGGTGTACGATTGGATACATAAAATGAAACAGTCAAGGTTCATACAGTGAAAAAAATCTGTGTTCATTCAGTGAAACATTCCAGGTTCATACAGTGAATCAGTCCGGGTTCATGAAGTGAATTAGTCCAGTTATATTCAGTGAAACATTCCAGGTTCATAAAGTGTAACAGTCGAGGTTCGTAAAGCTAATCAGTTCAGATTCATAGAGTAAAACAGTCCAGGTTCAGGAACTTCTATTTCACCATCAGGCACACATTATAATTTCTTGACAAATTTTCTATTTACATTTTGTTTTCAGAGATGAATTTCGCTTCCGTGGGAGTAATGAAGGATTATCTTATTTTATCTCGTCTTCCCCTGTGAGTAAGGACATGAAAGCAAAACCTACTCGAAAAAGGCGGAAACGTTGGAGCAGTATTCTCATTTTCGCTTTGTGTTTCTAAAGGCTAAAAAAATATATTACTCCTTAAATTTCAATTACTACTCTCGCAATCACTGCTATTCCGATGGGTCAATGGTTTTATGTCTGAAATGTTAAATTATACAAGCGAACATAATTTGTAACGGATTTTTTCCATTCAGTGCAAAAATTGTCTTGGTTAGGCCAAGAGTCAGTATTGATTTGTCTGGTTTGGAATTCTTTATTCCAGTGTCCTTTTTCTCGAAGCAGAATTTCATTAGTGCAAACAGGTTGAGTTTGAAGTGACTTTTCAGTTAGGAGAAAGAACTTCGCCTCACTTATCCAATCGCCCAAAAAGAAGGGCTGCTAAATTATCTGTAAAACCTCAGCCTCTCCAGTAAATATAACCAGGATAAGCAATATAATAACAATTAAACAATTATGCCCACCTACGGAGAAAAAGGTCAGACCCTGTTGGTTTTAAAATGCATTTTGGTCAATCAGATCACAAGTGGACAGCGAGACACATCCCCGTTTACACCTGTGTCTGCATTACGTGACTCTTCCAACTGTTCAGACTGACGGGACAAAGTCATTTGCAAATTGCTCACATACTGTTCTGTGAGGACATGGAATCGTTTTTGTTTTTTTTAACGTTTAAAAATCACAATGAAAGATAAATTTAAGTTAGTTTGTGTTATGTTATGTGTATGTAGTCTGACCTTCTGAAATTAATCTACCCTTCGTCCTCCCCGCCGTGCGTTCTTTAAACCAATTGTGTGACAGAAGTGAAAATAAAACTTCAGTCCATTATATGTCATATGTTGGCTTTTTTCAGGGACTTCAGGGTTTGCGACTGGCTCTGAGCTCCTTTAGCCCCTCTGCTAACACAAGCTTCTTAACTTGCTATATTCGTTGGGGTTATTAAATGTGAAATGTGGGATTAAGTTTGTTGTGCCAAACATTTTCGGGGTTGTTCCTCATCAGTTTATTTTGTCCTTACTGGTGTTATAAATTGTGAGCTTTGTGATTTTCTGGTTTACTTTTAGTAGCTCATGCTTGGCGTGAGTGTAGGGCACATGCGTTCAACCGGCAAACCTCAAACATGGCCTCCGGGCGCCGATCGATCTCTAATATTAATAATAATAATAATGGATCTTTTACTCATCTCAAGGAAAATTATTTCTATGCATTTGACCCATACCTAAGGGGTATGCACGAGGAGCATATTGGGTCCAGGGTCTTGCTCCGCACGTAAACCTACTGGGGCTCAAACCGGCTACCATCTGGTCCTCCGAGTGGGAGATGTCCGCTGTACCCACAGAGCTACAGCCGCCGCAAATTCCGTGCGTTAATAAAGCTGTTTCCCCATTTTGGACAAATGTTCAAAGAAAGAATGATCCGCCACAACATTGTAACCACTGACAGGGAAAGTCATAGGAAGATTGATTTTCTTGTTACAGTGGCACCTGTGTGTGAGTGGGTGGTATTAGGCTGCAGGTGGACATTTTGTCCTGAAGTTGATGTGTTGGAAGCTGGAAAAATAGGCAACTATGTGCTCCTGGTCTGGAGTAGTTTATACCGACCAAAGTGGTCTCAGATTAGAATAGCCGTGAATTAGTAACAGTGTCACTGGGGTCCAAGGCTCATGAGGTGAGACAGCTAGTGTATCTTTTCCAACCACTTCCTGTGGCAAAAGGGTGACCTACACCCTGTTAGGCAGGTGGTGTTAATGTTATGGCTAAACAATGTATGAATATAAATATGGAATACTCTAAGGCATACTGAACAATTAAGATCTAGTGAAGTTTCAGTAACGTAGACTATCTCCTCAAACACTCGGGCAGGTCCTGTTTCTCATTCCACTGTATCATTCACTTCATTCACGCCTAACTTTCTGGGGCATCAGTTCATATCAGGTCTGCTCATCCGCCAACCACCTCCGATATGACAGTGACACACCTTCATCCTTAGCTCTTGCATCTTGCGGCTTTCTTTTTAAATTTGACTCTTTCCACTGTGGCTTCCTGCTGACCTCACCTCCCCATCTCCATCAACTTAATTTTTCAGCAGTGTCATCAGCCGCAACCACCAGTATCCAGACTACGAAGCGGGAATATATCTGCTGTTGCTCAGGGCAGAAACCCTTTGAGCCCAAGCTCCGAGAAGAATCTGAGTGCCAGAGACTTTCTGACAGACTAATTATGCTATATCATTTGTTGAAATAAAACGTCTGTCACTCATGATGGAATCAGAAAATATTCTCTAATGTTGTGGCGCAAAGGTCCAAAGAGACGAGGAGTGATGCAACTGTTTTGTTTCTTCTCACCCTCTCTGGATGTCATGTCACATTGACTCACAACATAAGGGCCTGGTTTGTCACAGTGCCCACGGATGATGCCGTTCAAACGCCATGAGTCACTCATAGGTCGTTGGGGACTGCAGAGCGAGTGAGTACAGCTTTTGATCTCTCCAGCATTGATTAAGCAAGTTGAAGCGGCTTCTTTGCTTCCCCTACTACGATTATCTGTTATCACAAAACGGAGCTGCACTCCTCTCCGAAAAATTGTATGCAGTAAAGAAAAAGAACACTGTGTGCTTAATTTAGCGGGAGCTCACCTTCCAAGGAGTTAAGGCTTAATGAGCTTTCTTTCACATTAAATCAATCAGTGTATGACAATAAACACACACACACGCACACATTGATTATCAGCCCCTGCTGAGAATTAATCCATAAATCGATCAAAACAGCGAGGCACAGCCTGAAGAACCCACTCTGATAGCTGTCAGTCATGTAAGTGGGAGACATTGTGTATCCTTTCATGACAGTGATAATGTTGATGTTGATGATGATGAAACAATATAGCAACTGAAGCTGAAAGTAGGGTCACTAATATTTAACACCGTCAGCCAATCCCTTCAAAAGAACCAAACTAATTATACACTTAATCACCTCTATACAAATGTCGAATGCTTGTCTCTTTTTACATATAGTCAACATGGACTAGCCTCTCCTCATACACTATTAGAAACAATACCTTAAGTGGAGCAGATTCCAACTTCTATAGCAAACTGTGGCACACATCAGCCCAACCCGAACTACTTCATCAGATCTGGTCACTGCACAGGATTGGAGGATACAACTTGGCCTAGGGTAGCCGGCTGAAGTAATTGTGATGTTCTTCCAGAACATTTTGATAACTTTGCTCTACTGATGGTAACACGGATAATGACCCCACTGGAATTGATTGTTCCCTGGAAGACCAAATCGAAGAACCAATGACAGCAAATGAGCGAAATACTCTGGACTCTAGATCCCCCACTCTGGCTGAGATCAGGTCAGGTGCCAGTTCTTTGATCGATGGTGCAAAAACTCACTTGTGCAAAAGGGCTACAGCAAAGAAGTGCAACTTAAAAGAGCCTGTGGATCCAGAGGTGGGATCTGGTAAGCAGTGTGTGCCAGTGTCTAACCCCCCCCTGCTGGGTAACCACGCGAGAGTGATTGGTGAGTGACTGATTATTAAAAGCTCAACCCATCCTATGACCCCAGGGTTCATCACTGAAGACGTATCGAAGTGGCATGAGAAAGTGTATTTCAGAATGAGCAATGTTCAGTTTCATCACCCCCAAAAACCTTCTTCTATTTAAAGGTTTTCATTGTAAGAGGCGGAGTCTGCCAATAGCAGTCTGGATTCCAAATCAGGGTGAACAGAAAACATGGCAAACATGGAGCTGTTAACACACTGACTTCATAAAGGTTTCAACAAAAATCTCTATAATAGATGAAATGCATGTAATGATCGACTTCTAGTAACTTGTTTATGTTTATACTAGAGTACAAATCCACAATGTGCTCCGATGGCTGCACAACCTGCGCTGATGAGCTCCTGCTCATCATTGGCTCTTGCTCTTTCACAAACTCTCTTTGGTCTTTATTTCCTACTTGCTCTGAATCATTACACAGTAATCATTACAAAACAGCCATCTGCCATTTTATTACTGTTTAATGCAAGTCAGACACACACATGGTCCAGAGAAAGCAGTTCCATTCATTCCTTCACCTTAAGGAAAAACAACAAATCCTCCCCTCCTCCAGTCCCAGTTTGGTAGGAGGGAAGAGGGCAAAGTGTTCATGGATTCTACATTGAAGGAGCAAATTTTGCATACTAGTAGGTGTCACTGTAACAAGGAGAGTCATTATTTGCCTTGAGCGGAAGCTTCTGTATGTATGTGTGCACAGCTAAGAAGAGGCTGGAAATTAATCTAAGACATTTCTCCATTCATTATACAACTCCCGCTGCAGAGCACAGTAACAGAAATAGGACTATCACCACATATAGGGATCTATTACAAAGAGCCATTGTGGTAGAGCAGCTCCTCCAGGAAATGACATAATTAGATTGTTGTGAAGTATTTGAAGGACATTAAGATAAATCAAAGTTAAATACCTGTCAGATTTTTCGGATTTCCTTAAGTAGACATAATCTGCATATGAATAATGAAATACCCTCACAGGAAATCATTGAGCCAGCAATCATGTGAAAGCATAATCCAGCATTTGTGAAAACCTTCCACAACGTTTCGGCTCTTTGTTGTCAAAATTCCACTGCAAAAAGGCTTAGAAGAAACCAAGTGACCTCTGAGGTATCACCACAACAAGTTGGAGCAAATATGTGACAGGAAACCTCACTATCGCAAAAAGAGGCTCATTCAGTCATTTGTAGGATTTGGGGAAGAATCTGCACTCAAAATCATAAAGGGATTATGTTTCTATTCGCTACTGTGATTCACAATACATTTTTTTTATTGGAACCACTCTGTGTGTGAGCTGCACGTACAAATGTGCATGAGCACTTAGAAGACATTACAGTGAAAGACTTCATCAGAAATGAAACAGGCCCGTACTCCAACATGATCTCACGCTTTTAAGCTGAAATTAAACGTTTGGATCAGCCACACTTGAGCCTGAATTTTTGATTTGAGTATTTCTCTTTTAACTGCATGAATGCATGAATGCACCCTTTTTTGCAGCGAACTCAGACATATGTGTTTATTTTGCAGTTGGATTATTTCAGAGCACCCCAGAAAAATTTACGATAGTAAACAACACACATCCTCGATTCCATAAAAACACAAAGTTGCAATGGTGGATTTAAATTTACTTAGCATGAGGGTGGATAAACATATTTTTAACACTTAGGTAACCATGATGATATTCACAAACTGTCTAAATGGGATGAAAAGTTCCTTTCATGGGGTAAGTATGGGGCAAAGATGTTCCATACATCTTTGCCCCATACTATTTTTCTTGGAAAGGATATTAGATTAACAAATACATGCAATTGTTACAGATAGAGGAATTAAATGTCCATTCATATTTCAATATTTCCCACCGCTCATTCAACACTCTCCCAATGTCAATGCAAAACAAAGTAGATAACATATAATAATATTATATATATTATTATATATGAATAAAATAATACTAGTAATAACAATTAGCTATCGATTTACAATAAGACTGCCCTCATAGAGGATGCATAGCTATATAGAATTTGTAGTTATTAATTAAGTTGTACAAATTTATAAATCATTAATAAATGATTATAAACATGAGTTTCACAAAGCAGTTAACAATATATATATATATATATATATATATATATATATGGTTGCAGCAGCATCAATTGAAGGATGCTCGCTGATGGAAAAGAAAAGTAACCAACATCAAATCTCAGGTTTGGCAGTACAGACAAAAGTGGGCTCATTATTCAGTAAGCAACAAGTCATTGTAGTGTTGTTTATCTAATTATTCACAGTAGCTTATTAATGATTTATTAATATTCACAACCTAATTAATAAACTAAGTATAACCAGTTTATACAACTTTTATAAGGATGCCGTTATTGTAAATTGGTACCAACAATTCTAATGCTTTAATAGCATATCCTGTGTTACATTAAACCAGTTTTGACTATATATATTTATATAAAACAACTAAGTTTTACTAATATTGTTGCAGATTTCAGACAAGTGGTAGTGTATCAATAATAAATTCAGAAATATGTTCCATTAGGTCTGTCTTTTGTTCAACCTCAATCATTTCCCCTAAAGGATGTGGGTTCTTTGGGGTTTAACAGCCTTAGAAGTGAAATTGATCATAATTGTTGTAATGCATTATTAACTTAAGTGTGAGTGTCCTTAAATCCATGTGTGAAAGGACACATGCCTTATGGCCATGCATTCATTAGGTGAGAGAGACTGCTTTAGACTCCATCTAAAGCAGAGGATTGACATAAGATGCTTTATCAATAGAAGAGTCTCCGTTATACTCTATTGTTTTTAAAAACAATAACAATAAAAACATCCTTCTTCAGGCTTACATCTCCCTGCGGTCTACAGCAGCAGCTTTCTCTGCTGGGATGTGGTACAATCAGCTTCCCAATCCTCTCGTGCCCGACGAACAACCTCACCATCCCAGCATAGCAGACGGAATGTGTGTCATGCAGATATAAGATGCTCACCTTAGCAGTGATGATCCACACAGGGTTGGGTTGCAGCCGTCACAGACTAAATCACGATGTTTATGCCGACGCTCCTGCTGCTGCTGCTGCTGTTGCCATGGTTATTCTTCCAGATCCTGTATGCTCTGCAGTCCGTCCCTCTATCTCTCTCTCCCTCTCTCTCTCCCTCTGAGTCTCTCTCTCTCTCTCTCTCTCTCTCTCTCACCTGATCGGGTTTTCAATTTGTGAAAGTGCGCACAGAATAGTCTGTCACGGAATCCGACTTTTTTCTTTTGCAGACAACGGACACACAGAGGCTGTGTTTAGTATCACAAGGGGAATAATATTAGCCTGTGGTGTGTGCCCCGCTGCTGCACGTCTAGTGCCGAGATGACGTCACAGCCTGCACAATAAATGCCGGAGTGACCCGTGCAATCAGAAATAAATTATGCAAAAACATACAAATATAAATGCAATAATGTAATGCAGATACTGCGTGAATAGGATTACATGACAAATTATTTGAGGTAAAAATAAACTTAATAAGCAGGCCATGGTTGGTTGTAACGTCTTTTATACTTCGAGTGTAGCTCTTGAACCCTTTAATGTTCTCACCATGGAAAAAAGCAATAGATAACCCAAAATTGTTGGTCAAGAAAGTTTGTAAAAAGTAGGAAAAAAAACAAAACGTATTCATTTATCTCATGGTGAAATTTTGGGTTTCATTGAGAATATTCCATCTTAATTAGATTAGCTCAACCTGTTGGTAAAGCATGTATCTAGAAAACTATTTGACCTTTATTAGACTTTATTGTATCTTCTTCTCTCGCCTGTTCCCTTTAGGGGTCACCAGAGTGGATCTTTATTTCCATCTTTCCCTGTCACGCCAACCAACTGCATGTCCTCTTTCACCACAACCAGAGACCTGCGCTTTGGTCTTCCCCTCTTTCTCTTACCTGGCATCTCCATCAGCAGGATCCTACTACCATTAGATCCACTATCCCTCCTCTTCACATGTACAAACCATCTCAATCTGGCCTGGTCTCCAAGACGTCTAACCTGGGCTGTTCCTCTGATTTGCTCATCCTTTCTAATCCTGTGCATCTTTATCACTCCGAAGGATCATCTTCTTCAACATCTTCAACACTGCCACTCGGCTTTTGCTCAGTGCCACTAAACCCTACAGCAGAGCCGGTCTCACTACCGTCTCGTAAACCTTTCCCTTCTCTCTTGCTGCTAGTCTTCTGTCACTCCTTCTCTTCTGTCATTCTGTAACTCCTGATGCTCTTCTCCACCCACTCCACCCTGCCTGCACTCACTTCTTCACCTCTTTTCACAGATGAGCCCAAGTACAAAAACTCTTCTGCACCTTCGCCATCTCTACTCTTTACATCCTCACTGTTCCAACTGCCTGCCTTTCATTCACAAACGAGTGTTCCATCTTGTTGCGACAGACCTTCATCCCTCTTCTCTCTCGCGCTTACCTTCTATGGTGAAGATAGGAGGATAATAGGGGATTGGTGTATATGCAGGTGGGAATGAGCTTTTTGCGTGGAATAATTTAATTTGATATTTTTGGGTAAATCAACAACGCCACATGGGAAATTTTGCCCGAGGAAATAGTTTTAATATTTAAAATCACCTACAAGTGAATCAACAGAAAGACACACAGGTCCGTCAAACACAGTAGGCCAGAGACAAAGTTTCCAATGAACAAATAACATTTATTAAACATTTACATAAAAATGTATTATTACTAAAATGGTCTGAAAATAGCCAAAATAAAAGAGAAGGCTGTGGAGGGGGCTGGGGCATACCATGGCAGCCAGGATACAAAAGGGGAGGGGATCCAGACACAACACACCACCCGTGAACACTGCACACCAACACTGCTGAAGCCCACAGCACCTTTCCTGCTCTATACCTCCACCAGTAAGCCATCAGCACCGACTGCCTTTCCATTCTTCATCCTTTTCAACGCTGCTCTCACTTCATCCCTGCTGATGCTTTGAACATCCAAATGTGTTATTCCCACAACTTCCGCCCTTCTCTCTCCCTCCTTTTCCTCATTCATTGGTTCTTCAAAGTACTCCTTCCATCTTGCCGTCAAAACTCTCCTCATTTGTTATTACATTTCCATTTCCATCCTCAAACACCCTATTTTTATGTAGATTTTGTTCTTTGTGAAGGAAACCACATTAATCCAGGTAATGAAGGATAGACAACCACTAACCAGCGCTGTCTTGTTTATTCCTGGCAGTCAGGTAGTAAAATGCCATCTGTCCTGGTTAAACAACTCCTCGCAGACTAATCACTCGTCCAATGAGGGGGAGGGGAGGATTATGTAACCACAAATGAATAAAAATGTCCGTGGCCGTTAAGCTGATATCGCTGGTAGCTGTATTCAACGGCAGACAACAATAGGAATTTATCTTTATTACTTGTGTGTCCATATGTGTTTCTGATGAACCAAGTGAACCCATGCATGGATGGCGTTCTTCCTGCTAGCTTCACCTTCAGCTCCAGACTCCCAAAGTCAATTGCTGCTCCTCTCTCATGGCATTCTGCCATAAGCTTCAAGCACTCTTGATTTAGAGGCAAGCACTATTGATTCTTTTCTTTATCCAAATGGGTTCCATAGGCCAGATGACCGTATAGTTTGAAAAATAATAATGAATGAAATAATGAATGAATGAATTAATTACAAAAGAGAACTTTATATTATTATATAATATTTTCACATGAGCCTAGATTAGGATTTCTGGAATAAAACCATAACTACAGAGGATGATAGTGGTTGCTCTGGTTATGTAGTTGCATGTCGCTGCGTCTTGTTTTAATTTGATTTGGCAGAAACAGTCAAACCCGCCAGATCTATCACAAAATGATGTAATATACAGAAAAATACAAGACAAAAGGAGGGTAAATGAACAGACACTTCCAGACAGGAAATGTCAGAACACCGAAAGGTTTGATGTGACGATGTGAATCACATGCCATAATCTTTGTACGTCACAATGGCATCAAATGAAGGAATATCTTTTAGAAGAAGCGAAGCTTCTCCTACTGTGTGCGACTCATCTAAATGAATCGGGTGGAGAATCTGCTGATGCATCCATGTGTTTTTATTACAGCTGGAGTCTGGAAATTTCAGTCTTAAACTTTTGTGAGCTGATTTCCACTCCCAAAGGTGTAATTGTAACACCTCAATCTGCCATGATCCCTGAACTCAAAGTTCACACGGTTTGTGCTACGCCAGCATAAACTACTCTGGTTCACACTCCGACGCAGAAGGTGGCGGTAATACACCACCGGCCATAAAACGGAAGTGTAGAAGATGAACATGACAAGTTCAAATTGGCCGAGTTAATGGACTATTTTTTTAAACTGGTCTTTAAATTGATTTTGAAACAAAGGACAGGACCTGAAAGCGTGGACGTATACACGAAAGAGAAATAGATAGTAGTAGTCTTGGCCACAGACATCTAGCGCTGTAGGATTCTTTCAGGACTGGCACCAAAACTTGCAGGGAAGGACTGGCCGCACCATGGTTTTAATTTTGAGAGGCTTAACTGCTTTCATACAGAGTGGAAGACCTGCTAGAGCATAGTCATGACTGACTGGAGGATATAAGCTGGAGGGCCTGTCCTGTACGATGAAGGATTATTATGTATTATTATTATTATTATTATTATTAATGGCCGAGAATGGACATTATTGACTTAGTTGGCAAGACTTTTGCAAACCATTCATAGAATCCCCTCAAAACAAACAGAACAGGCGGAAAACAGTTGGGAAACTTGGCTCATTAATGAAGAAAGTAATACACACCCGGTGACAATCACCGTCTTTAACCACAATGTCTATTATATTTAGACAGTAGAAGTCAATACTATGTGTGGTAATTGAATGTGGATGAACTTAATAAAGGAATGCACGCTTTATGTTTCCGGGGCACATTAAATATAATATCTTTTTTCGTCACGTTTACTGTATATTTATCATGATTTATTTATTAATAACAGTCTTATTATCATGTGTAATGCGCTCATTATCATGCAGTTAATCATAGGAACTGGTTTATAGTTCTTCTTATACACCTATTCACAATCTCTTTTCATTTCTCACTAATTCTTCTGGGTTTTTCTGTTACTGTAATTCAGGAGCAATCACGGCACAAGAATTCCCTGCAGGATCAATAGTATCACGATTAAAGATTTTCTAACATATCTTTATTATTATCATTATTATTACCTATTTATATTTCAACATGTAAATTGATTCTCAGTGCGTAGAAAAGAGTTGTGCAAACAGATACATTTGTGTAGTTAGTTACATCGGGCCCTACTGGGATAAATGTGGGTAATCACTAAGTACTGTTCTGATCAGGTTCAATAAGGAAGTACTACCAACCCATAACGACTCTTTGAACAAATGGTAAATGGAGTTTCCTCGTGCAGCGCATTTCTAGAACTAAGTTTATATCAGCTAATAAAGGTTGTAATTTGAGATATAACATACCGGGGTGACGGGACGTCATTGAGTTGTTGGAAGCTCCAATTAATTCATTGGTTTATAGGACATAATCTCTTAGAACACAGATAATGGGAAGTTATCTGAAATTAATTGACACACATCCTGTGGGAGAGTGTTTGTTCACTCATTATATCACCAAAAAGTCCAGAATATTAGTTAAATCGTCATTCCCATCCCAGATCATTTGTATAACGTGATAAGTCAAAGACTGTGATGTGGATCATTTTCAAATTTGATATTGTAGTAGACCTTAGTACCAGGAACAGCTAGACAGATTTTGGGAAAGGTTGTTTGTAGATTTGTGACATTAAGGTAGCTTTATCAAACTACTTTTTCTGGTCATAATTGATTAACCATTGGTCTGATTTAGTCAATATCCGAGGCCCCTGAATCTACTTGAGGTGCTCCGTCTTGCACATGTGGTGTTGTACTTCCATGATTCATATTTTACTCACTAAGGGGAGCTTTCTGCAAAAAACACTATTTTTGTTCATTTCTATCAAGGGGATAAGACTGGTTTTGAATAAAGAGCAACATCCTGTTAGACTTTATTCCTGGGGGGAAGAGGAATTGCGTGACACACAAAAAATCACCAAAATATAATCATCTCTAGGAAAAACATAAATTCTGGTTAAATTTAACAATAATAAGTCTTGCAAACAAAACATTCTTTGAAAGGTGATTCATGAATTCATGATGTAACTTCATCAAAATTCAAAAAATCTGTTTTTCTTATTTGTTTATCTGGTGTTTTTAAATCATGTCCTTCATTTCATTACACCACTTACTTCTGTGATGTTTGTTGGTGCTTAAAAGTTTATCTTCATGAACCAACAGGTATAAGGATGTGCATTCATTCTTCATGATTTCTGTAAATTGAGTAAAAAGTAACTAACGGCATGTTTTCCAAAGTCTGCAAGCTAATTCAGGGATACAGTCTGAGCTTTATCACTTCATACATATCTGTCTCATTAAGCTGTAAAAAAAAAAGTTTCATCTATCCCTCTGCTTGTCAGTGCTACTACCAACCTGCCTCGGTTTTACATTCTATTCTTACAGCCCGACCAACATCCTCCAAGCAGAAACCACCGGCTGGCTCCGGTGCGGTGGTCTAAGATCCCCGTCATCATTTTCTGAAATGATTTTTCAGCTGCATTGGAGGCTTCTGCTCTGAAACAGCAATACAATGTCACAGTTAAACAGTAGTTTGACCTGTTTATCTCTGTAAACTGTTAATTTTGATTTAAGACTTGCGACAGAAATTTTTCTTAACAACCTTTTTCTACATGACAATGTCAAGCTGAAGAGAAAATATCTCGAAAACATTAAATACCGACTGAGACATAATCAATAAGCAGTTTTTTTCATTGATGGCTCAGGTAGGATTCACCAGCCCACATCCTTGCCCATAGGAAGCTAGAGCGTGAGAGAGCGATAGGATCCTGAAAGATGATGAACTAAGACTGGGCAGCGGTCCTGATGAGCACATTGTTCGTTCAGCCGAGGAATAGGTGTGAAAGACTTAATGTTATCATCTAGTACCTGGTTCCCTCTGAAGCTTCCATCAGGACAGCTTGAGCTCAGTCTCGCAGCTTGACCTGGTAAAGCCAATGATAAAGCCCCTACAAGAAATGATATATATATATATATATATATATATATATATATATATATATATATATATATATATATATAACTCTAAACATGGCACAAAGGTGTAGGATAGGGTTTCACAACAATCTCATATCAGGCAGAACTCTGGACGTCCTCGGGTCTGTGACTGCAAGTCACAAGTGTGTTAGTCATGGGGCCTGCCGCGTGGATGAAACTGTTTTCTCTTCCCTTCTGTCCTCACTCCGTCTGCCTGGTCTCTCATTGAGAGCATGAGCTCTCAATTATCCCGACTGAACACATGATCTCTCTGCTAGATCTCTGAGGAGGCTGGTCACTGTATCATGTTCCCTAACAGCTCTCTCAGGCCACCATTGTGGCATAGCTACAAAAACAATTCAATTTGCGCAACATGATACAGTACCAATTCTCATTTTATTGTGGATAGTAGTTTATCATCAGATGACCGATGTTATTGATCTCTAATATCATATCACATAGTAGGGTCGGCGACTGCCAGGATCAATAAACCAACATGTCAAAATAAACAGGAAACAGGTTTAGAACTGAAAATATTGGAGACTAGGTTCTACTCAGTGGCATTGACCCTCATAAGAAATAAGTCAATACCAACACTGAGCTCCCAGTGAGAGCGGTTTTCAGGTAACAACTGCCTTTCCTGCAGAGGAGGAAATGCAAATGATCATTTCCTGCAAGATATTTCTAAATATTGGCAAACTGATTCAAGATTTAATCAGCAATTAGAGAAAATTCACAAATTATCTTATGATGGGCTGAATAGGATAAACACATGGTTCATGTAGACGATAATTCGTCAGGCCACAACTCCTTGATCAGCTGATGGCGGCGCATTCTTTTCTCATTGCGCTTGTGCAAAATGCCTACTGAGTATCTGATTTGCCATGGAGATAATAAATAAGGGATAATAAATACCAAACAGTCATAAAGTAGAAAGTGCAGTTTTTGGCTGGTAGTAATTGAACAGCAAGTACGAATAAGACATTGTCTTTGCTGTCAGAGCGCTGCAAGCTATCAAGTTAACACTCTATGCAGACAAACTTAGGTTGCTTAACTCCAAACTCTCAAAACGCTCTGCCAAATAGAGCATACTGTCCACATTGTCTGAAACAACTATTAGTCCATATATGGCGGCACATTTCTTTTTAAAAGAGTTCTTGGTACACGGGATGGCAAAAGTGATCCAGACAGCTTCTTTCTGTCTTGTTAGCATGTTACTAGCAAACAAACTTCTTTCTACCTCAGAGCTTTTCGACAAAACTTTATTGACAATCATTAATAGTGGGGGCTTCAGGGCTGGATCAGCCGTACAGGGTAAGCACTCAAATCATGCGCAATGATCGGACCATACAGTACGAGCTTCTGCAAGCAATTCATTCGAACAGTGTTAGTTGAAATCAAAAATGTAAATCGCATTATAAATTAAATGTATTATTATTATTATTATTATTAAAAAGACACTACCCTAAAGTCGTACAGGGTAAACCCAGCTTTGGACCTTATCACAAAGATGCTCTGAGTTACGTTTACTGGAGAATTATAGAAAGGGCGGAGTTGATCCTGCTGCTATCGATGATGTCATGTTACAAACTATTGCTGCTAAAGGCTTCAATACGTCTAATATGTCCCGATATCTCCGAGATAATCTTCCATTTCTGTTTGCCTAAGACAAGGTAAAAAACTAAACTTCCTAGCACTCCTCCGCCAGTATCTTTCCTGATGAATTTGAATATTTGTACGAGAGTTTCAACATTTTTTATTCAGACATGTCTCAAATGCATCATGATCCGGCCGATGGTCCGATTCAAAAGTTGACTTTATTCCATGGACAGTACTGATACACACAACAATCAAACAACACACAGCTTTTTGCAATCTACTCAATGTTTTCTTCCATAGTGTCCCTAACTGTCAAAACCATAATGTCGTCATTATTTCCTCTGATAATAATCGTGACATCAAAATCAGAAATTTTGACTCCTCTACTTATGGGTCTTCTTAACTAATTTTCACAAGGGGATGACATTTAGCACTAAAATGCTTTGCTAAATTTTGAACAGAACAGAAGTACTAAAATTAGGAGTGACATGACCACCTCTCCTAATAGTTCCTCCTAAATCAACAATTTAGGATATAATAGGCTTAGGATATTTTGTGAATATAGCCTCTACTTCATAGTTTTTTCGTTGTTTTTCTTAGGTTTTATTTAAACATATAACTTGACATAATAATTATACCAAAACCCAATAGCCAATATTTGTGATGGAATCAAATGAAATGTTTTAAAGGTGTCCAATTATTGCAGAGAGCAGTTGAAAGAAACATGAATAAATAAAATTAGCATTCTATAAACATACAATTAAAACAGCGAAAGAGCAAAGAGGGAAAATAAAAGGGTCAAAGGATAAAATATAATAATATAAACAGCTCCGGCTTGTTTTTTAATGATATATTTCAAAGATTTCTTCTGGGTTTTTAACTCATTCATGAAAGTTGTAATAGTGGAGAAGCATTCCAGAAACAGCATGGCCGTAGCCTACATTTTTTTTTTTGGAATGTCGAATCTCGCAGAAATGTCTGCACCAGCTATACCAATTCAGAGCATTAGAGGTGAGTACATTTCTGATTGGCCTAAATGTGACTTTAGGCTCTCCGACCTTCACAACTGCAGCAAAATCAATGACATAACATGTCGAATAAATAAACAACACTTGTGTCTGAGGTGTTCCAGGTAATAACAGCTTTATACACCTCAACACTGCATGCTAACCTGCATTCTTCAGTCATGATGAGTAAACATGATTATTTTGAAATCCACAATTCATCACTGACTCGCTACTTTGTCCCCATCCCTATCCGCTAATTATTATAAGAATTACATAGAGGCATACGTGTCATTAGGAGGCACCGTGAAGAAGGCAAGCAAATGGGTGGGTTACTTAGAGGCCCATGGGCTCCTGCAAGCGTTGGTAATAAAAAGCAGTCAACTCCTCCTGGAGAACTCCTGGCCAATGAAAAACTATTGAACCAACTTTTATGTGCTCTCAGAAAATGCTTGAGCATCCCTCGTGCAGCTTCTCTCCATCAGTCCTAAACATGCGCAGGTAGGACTGACTTCAGGGGGGATTCTCAGACCTGTTGCTGCTTCTGCTCCTGTCTCTCACCACTGTAACTCTTCACCGAGCTTGATAGTGTCCCGTCACGGAGGGATTGAAACATGGCCTTCCGCAACTCTTGTCTAACGAGGTAAATCTATCCTTTTGGGTTCTTCATCACAAACCTTTGTTTTCTAGCTTTTCTTTGTCTTTAGAATTTTAATACTAATTTTTGATAGGTTCTTCACTTCAATTTTCATGCAAAAGATGTAAACACAGTGACTTTAGTGGTGCATAAAGGTCAGCGTAGATTAAAGAAACTGGCCATTTGCCTTTTAATCTGGCTGCTCATGCACGCATGCACTTTAAACGTCTGCTGCATGACTCTTAACTAAGTAACAGCAAAATAAATGCTTTAAATAAAAACCTTCTGTTCTTTATGCCTATTACTTTTGAAGGGTAAAAAGGTTAAATATTAAGAAAAAAAAATTCATCATTCAGATAGGACATAGTTTCATACATCTACTATATTTTATAATTTTGTAAGAATCAACTTTAACATGACAGAATTGAACAGCTGGTCACTTAATGCTCAATGGTGATCAGCGGTGGGATAATCAAGACAAATGAGAGATCAGAATCTCACAGAATCGATGCACAGGTGCGTTGACTCTCTGCTTCCAGAACAGGTTCTGGAAGCACCCAAAGGAATTCACAACATGGGTGGGAGCAAATGGGAAAGTCCCATCAAATGTTGATGAATGTCAGGGATTGAAGGAGATGATATGTTATCGCCTAATAGACTTATCTGATCGAAAGAGGTAGCATTTAAGGGAATATATTTAAGGATTTTCTTTTTATTTGCACGTACTAATTATGTCTCTTTGTGAAAAAGCAGGAGGGCCTGTAATCTTGCAGGATGCATATTACAAACTTCTTCGCTGACAGTAAATTTAGGTGCATGTTTGACAGCATTTCATGTTGGCAGTTTGGTATATAGACATGAAAGAAGCATCACCTGCGGCTCAGAGACTATAAAAAACAAGCTGTCATCTCTCTTAATCCACCAATTTTCAGGAGGCTTTTATGTCATTAGCAAAACGAATCCCCAAGGGTTTATTTTCCTGGTAGGTGGATATATTCAAGCAGTAACTGTTTTTCTCAAGGGGGTTGCTATTTTACCCTAAATGTGAGGACAGATGTCATCTGAGGAGAACTATATCAATGTTATCTTAAAGGAAAGATTGAGGCTCATGTAAATTTTACCTTTAATATGAACATTTTGTTTATTCATTGTTATGGGCTGACCTACCAGTTGGGCTAAATATAATGAGAGGGCAAAAACTGACTTTACAATTATTTTAGGCCAAACCACATTTAAAATGAATCAAAATTTGCCAAAACCAATATGGATTTTGTCCATATTGGTTCATTTTCTGATAGTAACCTGTTTTAAAGCCTTAGGTTTTATTATTGTAAAATATATTTAAAAACGATTTATATTATTTTTAAGTATCTGTCTGAAAAAAGTTTGAATATGGCTTTAATAAAAAGGTCACATTTTTTCCATATTTTATTATGTAATGCCAAAAAAGTTCAATCCATATTTGCAATTTATATAAACAAAATATTGATTGATGTGGTGTCAATATTGGAAATATTAATACAATTTTACCTTGCAAAATATTGCAATATTGTGTTGTATTGTTTTTCCCTGAAACTGCTATAAACCCAAACGCTCTGATCACTCCTTGTGCTGGGCCTGTTGGATGAAGGTACATTCATTTTCAGTAATTGCTTAGCTCAGACGGGGGCTTGAACCTATCTCAGCTGACACTGGATGAAAGGATAAGTTTCCTTCTCTTCACAGGGCCAACATATAGACATAGACAAGTACCTACCATCGCTCTACAAGCAATTTTAGAGTTCCTAGTTCAACTTTATTACACGTTTTTGGACTTGGGAGGAAGCCAGAGAACATCCATCCAAACATGGAGAGAACATGCAAACTACACTGTGGCAGAGGGGAATTTGATCTTCTTTATACCCAGTGTGTCACCATGCTGCTTGAACACAACAGCTGGAATTGAATTTTAAATTCAAAGAAGTCAATGCAAAACAACAACATCCAAGAACCATGATGGCTTCTACTGTCCACCCAGTCCGAACCAATAGCAGAGGTTAGAGGTTGTTTATTGTAAGTGTGGCAGGATTCACAATCAAATGTATAGAACATCTTAATGATGTCCTCGATTTAGCCAAAATGAATGTTTATTTTTAACGTTGTTTTTGCACGTTGCATCGATGTTGTATTTTCATCATCTATTGTATTTGCTACGACTGCATGCTTCAAATGATGTCCAGAAGTTGGCTTGATGGACCGACGTGCTCTATTATTCTGGTCAATGAACCTCCAGATAAGTCCTGTTCAACAAGACACGGTATCGCCCTGTTTTTTACGCCCAAAGATGTTTCTGACTCATTAAGTTCAGTAGACAGTCTCAAACCACTGATAAAGTCCTCATTATTTTCTAGCTCAAATAGGATACTGTACTCTTTTTAAGCAGTTGTCATGATCCACAACATTGTTTTCATAAATCTTCAGTCTTTACCATGTTTTCATCTTTTGCATCATTTGGCACCGCTAGTCAGGAAGTTTTCAAAATTATACTGAATGCGTGGCTAATACTTGTCATTAATATTGTAGTGAAAATGGTTTTCATTGAGCTTGACAGATTTTAAAAGTGAAAGTAAGACTGGCTTAACTCATTAATATATAGTCTATATTATAGATTGAGATACACCCTATAGATTAGTACTAAAGGTTTGAAAATGGTTCCAGAACATGGTCAGCTTAGCTTAAGGAGAATTGGTCAAAAGTAATCCTAGTTCTGTAATGGAGAGCTATAAAACCTGAAATGAAAAAAATAATATTTATGGCTATTTGGCTAACTATAACTATATTTAACAGACAGATAACAGTTGAATCTCTCAAATGAATACCAAGTATTCCTTTAACACTATTGGTTTCTTCATTTGAAAGATTCATTAACAAACGTTTGCCTCTTGTCAGATTTCATCAGTGATGTGCCGCTGCACCAGTCTAGACTGCGGATGGAGTGGTGTGGAGGGCAGGCAAACAACCCACTGAGCCTCTAGGGATGCTTCTTAAACGTGAAGGGCATAATGTTAAGAGATCAACTCTTTTTCTGAAGAGACCTTGCCGACTTTACCATTAGTCATGTCTAAAGACACACACACACACACACACACTGAAGCATAAAATGCTCAAGCAAGCACACTCTTAATAGAAGTTTCACACACATAACAGGATACAACCTCAGTATCACCACCGCTGCCTGATGATTTACATCTTTATCTGTTAGAAGCTTTTCTTCATTTCCTCATAATTCACACCAAAAATAATCAAAAGGAAGAAATATGTATCCACCAAATCCTGGGTAAAATATTTGGCTACAAAAACCTCCATTATGTCCACCAGCTAGTCTTAAACATTGTCCATCATTTGGTGCTAAGCTAGTAATTTTCAGAGTTTCATGGAGCTTGTTTCTGAAAACAGGGGCCAGTTCCAGTTGTACAAAAGGTTAGTTTTGATGACAACTATGACAAAACATGAACTGCCTTTTATCTATAATGAAGAAGATGATGATGATGATAATGACAAAAACAGCGTAATTATTATGTCTAAATCATGTCCAATATATTTGAGATAAAAGACGACACTAAAATATATTTTAAACAATAATGACCTCATCAGAATGTCTCTTCAATTGAAGAATTGATTTACATTGAAGACAAAATCCACCAAATACTGTTCTCTTGATGGCATGTCGGGCAGCAGTTTTGTTTCCTGTGCTGGGGTTGAATCACCACCATCAGGCCGACTCTCGTATTCCATCAGGGACATGGATTAGCAAATGCCACATAAATCAAGATATTGTGGACTCAATATGGGGAAACTGGTCTGCAGTGGTCCTGAGGTGCAAATCAGTTGTCTGGTATGTATGACATACATGCATTAGTAGCATGTAGAAACAGTTTGCAGTTCCAACTTAATTCATAAAATTGTATTTATGGATGTCTCCACTTCTTTGTGATGCTTTACCACTTCTACTTTACGGTCATATTCCACTTACATCGCTGGCTTTTTTTCTTCACTGGACGAATTTTAGGGAAAAGTGTGAAAACGTCCCGTCTTTGTGTTCGGGGTGAGCTCTGAGGCCAGCAGCAAAGGGCTTCATGTCATCCCTGTTGTGTTTGATTGATTCAGACTAAAAAAAAACTGAAAAAGAACTAGGCACCTGATTGAATAAAAATTTTCTTCATCATTCCTCAACAGAAAGCCATCCTTGCATCCAACAATGTCGGCGACAACCCCTGTCTGTATGGTTCTGCTGTCCTTGCTCCTCTCACCAGCTGTGGGACGTAAGTCACCACTGCATGACGCACAATCACTGACACTTCATAAAATCACTGTACTGAATATTGCATGGACACTAACACTGTTTGTCTTGTGAGCACAAAGAGTACTCAGGTTGCTAACAATGCTTGTGTGTTGACTGTTGCTAGGGTCCTTCCCTTAATCAAAACTCACAGTGCAATCACCAGAAAAAGCAAACACACGTCGCAGGATTGAATCAGATCAAAAGTCCCCTCTGATTATCACAAACCCATTCTCTGCTGTTGTTTGGGGATGCGGTAAAGCTAACACACACACAGCGAGCGCCAGATACAGTAGGTGTACGGCTTTTTTAAAAATTGCCTCATTGTCACAGCGCACACATGCAGCTGCATGTGACATCTTAATTGCGGTTTGTCTGCCGCTCATTACATAATGACCAGCATTGTGAACATAATGCCGGCAGTTGGCAGTAACTTTAACAACTTCAGGCCAACATGCACAGTCAGATAAGTGTTTAGCGGTAGTAAACATGGGATTATAAATACCGTCTCACCACTTTATCTCATTTCTCAGCAGTTATGTGGGATTTGGGAACGGCTTCCAGATGTGTGGTGTTCTATTTACTGTAAAGGTGCCGACTCAGGTTATTGACTGGCAAGACCCTCTGGCTGTCATTCTCCTTCTTTCAGGGAGTTGTTATAGAGGGTTTTCCCCCCTCGTAACAGCATGAATTCTAGCATAGAGCTCTCGTTTGTTTTGTTGTGCTGTGGTAACTACAACTATGATGTTGTTTCCGACAGCTATAGTTTATCCCCAAAAATATCTCAATCTTATGTTTTTTCAAGCAATCAGAATGAACTCCTCCAATTTAATGTGATGTCTGAAAAACAGTGTTTTTCGTTAACAAAGAAGCTCCTCTTTGTGACTAAAATGTGAGTAAAATTAGAGTAAAATAAAATATATATATAATATAGATCTCCTTGAGTTGATTCATATGTACCAAATTTGGACAAACAATTAAACTTTTGGAAATAAAGTGCCCCCTAGTGTGGGAAACATGCATTGGACCTTGACCAGAATATATCCAGTTTCTCTTCACACTAGCGTTTATATGGCTAACGGTGAGTACTCTCATACTGACTGAAAGAAGGATGATGTTGACAGATTTATACAAAAATTCACTTTTTTAACGTCTTATTTGTTCTATTATATCATTTCAAATTGGTATTTATTTCAATATTTTGAAAACATTCACTTTTGCCCAAAAATGCTAGCACATTGTTTATTTAATAAATAACCTTTTTTTTTGTGCTATTTACTTTACTATAAGAAAGTAATTGGTTTCGCTATCTGCCTTTTAAAACTATCGGTTTGAGAAATAATGTATTGATTTAGGCAATACTAGCCTAGGATTATTTGGTTATTTATATAAACACAACTGCTGATGTTGTTGTGGAAGTCACACATTTATCAGAAAACCAAATGCTGCCATGTCTGGGTTCAAAACCTCATCCGCAGGTGTATATACATAGTTTGCTACGCTAGAAGCTACGATAACCTTGTCCTCTGCATCAGAAGTACTTGTGATTCCTTCAACAAATACAAAGCAGCAGTTGTGTTTACTACACATTCGATAACAGAGTATAATAGTGGAAAGAAACATAAATATAGTTCCTTTATATTGGCAGTAACATCTTACTTGCACAAGTGACATGTATAATTCAGTGACTGTAAAGTGTGAGTAAAGCAGTGTTTTCACTAACTGTGGTATTGGATAAATTCAATCTTTACTTCTTCAAACCTGCTCCCTGGCAGGACTTGTTCAACATACCCTGAGATTGCTCTTGACTCCTCCTCATCTGAGCCTGAAGCAGAGCTCCATGAAGTGTCCGTTAATCATTTGTCACAAGAGAGACCCAGATTGAACCTGCTTTCATCTCTCATTTATCTGAATGGAATTCTCCAACCTTACGTCTTCAACATCACACATTGCGGATGTGCTAAACGCACATGGGGATATTTAAGTATTTTGTTTCTCTACATTTTTAAACGGAAGCTTATTCTACAGCATTGAGTTATATTTTAAATAGGTTAAAAACCAAAGTGAAGTAATAATAGTGAACCGATCTACCATCCATCATTTTAATTTGGTTGTTTGTCACAGTAGCATTGGTACATGCAAGATATTCCAGATTCCCCCCTTTCCCGCAATCGTCTACGGCTCATCCCAGGGGTGGGGGAATCCCGAAGAAATATATCATTCCTTCATCCAGTTTTGGCTCCACCCAGGATTGACTCTGTATTTCTATATAATTTTTAGAAAACTGTTTGACTCTTATTAGACTTTTTTGGTTGTATCAAGTTACAAAATGCTAGTAAGTCCTCACATACTTTAATATGCCTAAAAAAAAACCTTCTCATCGAATAAGACTTTCTCAATAGCCATGGTTAATGCCTCCTTTTGCCCCTGGGTGTCCTCCAGGGTTCCAGCCTTGGCCCCTTACTCTATAGCACATACATGAGGCCTCTGGGTCATATTATAAACAGATTCAGTCACATTTTTCTATAAAAATTAGATACTCAAAAAGGATTTCAAAAAACAGTTGAGCAGGCCATCACATTAATATTATTTATCACCCATTTACACACAGTATTCAGAGAAAATGAGGGAAAACTTAAAGATATATTCAATTATAGGCAGCAATTTCCCCCCATGCCAAATTTATCTCCTTCTCTGATGAAGCTGCAATTCTCTTTTTTTAATTTGATCAAATTTAAACCTCCTGCTCAAATGGCGTGAAGTATGTTTAGCATAACAATCCCCATTTATTATGGCTTTTGGTCGTGCTCGTGATCGAGTTTAACTCGGAGTGAAACCAACTCAGATCAGCTGTTAAGAAAGCTCTGAGTTTCTTATCTTATGGGTGATCAAGCCAGAGCTCAAGCATTAACAGGGATAAACACATTTACCCGCTATCGTATGATAGCAGAACTTCAGATTGATCATGCATGACAGGTGTGAATGATCGGAGAGTATGATTATTAAACCCTGGTCCATGTGTGCTTAGGCCTATACTTCCTGACTGAGCCTGAAATAAAGTTAGAGCTTTATTTCACTAACTGAACTCCAGCCAGACGGACAGATTCAAAAACAAAAGTCTCAGACACAATAATGAAGGAAGATGAATCACTGATTGAGACGTTGTAGTTTCCACTGAAGGACACACTCATCTTAATAAATTATATACACAAATAAGAACAGGAGAGGATCACCTTCCATACTGACGCTAAAATGCCAACAGTATGACTCTGGCTATTGGTACACCGACACCTTCTATATTTATCAGCATTACATGCTTCAAACTATGATATATTTGGATCACAGCGGTGTGAGAGCAGTCTGCATTATAAATCAGAAACAGCATTTTGATTACTTTCATGCTGGGAATGTTGTATGGTTTTGTAAGGGAACTTTGTGATGTTAATCTACTCTGACATTAAAGACCTTGTCTTTTCCTCGTCTATCTCTTCTGGTGTTCACAAACTGAATTAAGAATTAAGACTGGTAATATATTGCCTCTGTCAAAGAACACTAACAAGATTATTGCTGTTTTGTTTTCTGTCCTATCAGAACTAGACCTCAACCGATTGGATGGCGATTCTGTCTGCCCACCCATGAGAGGCGGACAAGATGACCTTCCAGGTAATGGCCTACAGCTGGGTTGCATTAGAACAGAGTCAGAGTAGAAACAGTAATTGAAAATGATGCAAAGCCCCAAGAATCCCAAAGAGAAAAGTAGGCAGTCCAGAGTAAGGTGGTTGTTTAATTAGTTGAAGAGGGTGGGCTGCTCTGATCCCCAAAGCTTTAGATTCTCAATGAGCCAAATAAAATGTTCCACATGAGCTATACAAAATTTAGATGGAACAATACGTACTCAGCAAGATTTTAATTGTTCACCGCAGCCTTGTTTGAAACACTTCACATCTGTGCACATTCTGCTCTGTGGTTTGACAAAGAAACGTATTGTTAAATAAAAAGGTTGCTTAATCCCGACTGCATTTTTTATCCTAGCTAAAGAGAGTTGGAGGTGGTCTTGTGCGATACCACATAAAGCTAAGCTAAGCTTGTCCTGCACTTCTGCACTGAACTGATTGACGTGTGATGTGATGAAAGACACATTATTCACAGCACTTGCTTTGTCTCACTAGAATTTGTATCTTCTTGTACTTTGCATTGACTTTGCACATGTTAACACGCTCCAAAACACTTAACTTTAACTTGCACTAAAAGTTACATAAAAAGTCAATGCAAAGCAGCAAGTAGTAGCAATGAATCATGTGATTTGTTTGTTTGTTTGTAAGCAGAAAAACTCAAAGGGTTTCAGGCAGAAATATTTATGGTGAGTTGGGTCGTGTGGAAAGCAGTGATGAATATCTTTTGACGCTTATGCAGAAGATGATATTTTTACAAATCCTATAATGGTGACACAATGACCCACCCTTTTGTCTGACAATGATTTTTAGGATTTATGTATTTTCATTACATTTAAAATCTCCATGAATTTGGATTACATAATTTTAACATAAAAAAAACATTAAAATTGATGCGATGCATTTTTGGTCATTTAATTATGAAAATCAGTAAGTACAGAGCGGTTGAAGTTGGAAGATTGAAGGTATGAATCGAGCCCTTGATGCGTCATGCTGTGGCTCCTTGAGCAAGACCCTGAAAAAGCTTGGCTTCACGAGGGCTGCCCAAATCTCTTCTGGGGTCAAATGCAGTGGATAATCAATTTCATAATGTTGCACTGTGTATAACTTGTACTACAATAAGAGAAAACTGGGAATGAAGTAAAGATTAATAATTTGTTACAAGAGATAAGCCCCCCCACCCCCCCCCCACCCCACCCCACCCCACCCCCCCCACCCCCATTCGAAGTCTGGACATTGGTGGTGGTGGCTGGTGACTCTGTTAGGTTGATCCATGATGAGGCTGATGGAGCTAGTTATATTTAAAGATGGCAGCTACTGGTGATGGACTAATGCAGGTGTGACAGAGTGATTGGAGGCTACCCAAATGAGTGCAGCTGATATCAGTCGATGCTCCAGCCCGTTTAGCAGGGGATTGACACTGAGCAGGTATGAAAGGCAAGGATAAAAGAGTGGAATGAGCAGGAAGTGTGGCCCGAGTGTGTAGGATGATAGTCTTTCTGATTGAACTTCTGCTAGATCTCCATTTGTAAGACTATGTGATAATTAATTAAACGTTATTATTATTTTTAAAAACATAAATATATATCTTGGAAACAAGTCATTCTTAAAAAAAAAAGAAGAATCAATTGCCTGTAATGTTTAGTTCTGCAAATTTCACAGTATTTTGTGTCTGTAATTTAATAATATCACCTTCATTACACAATACAGTAGATCAGCATTATCACATCATGGTAACCCTGTATGCCATCTTTATGCATTTTCCTTTACAGGTTTTGATTTAATAACTCAGTTCCAACTGGACGTGATCCCTCTGAAAGGTGTGAGGAAGGTAGATGGTTCCACTCCCCTCCAGGTGGCTTACCGCCTCGACAGGGAGTCCAACTTCCAAATTCCAACAATGTAAGTACAGTAGAGAGGGTTTTAAAGGAAACAGATAAAACAGCGCACACATCAATGCTGAAGGGCAGCAGTGAGCGGTTGCCTGATGCAGGTGTTGCATTATTACAGGCCCAGCACAGATGTTGCTGAGCAGCGTATAATTGCTAAAGAAAAACATGTCTGAGCCCATTTGTCATCGCAGAGTCACAAAGGCATAGTGGAGGCATTCTGATCATGTGTGTAAGCATGCGGTTGGGAATGCAGCTTTGAAATCTACTTCAATCAAGCTTTTTTGATAATGCTTTTAGACTGAAAATAGACTGTGCGTATATTAAGGTTTTTATTCCGTAATTAAAGACTTGTTGAAGCAGCGTGGCTTCTTTTTGTTGTTTCTTCAAAGCCATATGGTTATATGTGCATTTGCCCTTTTCGTTGCAGACAGTTAAATATAGGATATAGACTCAGGCTTCTTTTCCTGTTTCAGATTGAGAGGCTTCTGACATTAGTTGAGATTCTGGACATCACATATCTTTCAGCTCTGCTTCAAAATATTTGGAGTTTACAGGAAATACTAAGTATGACTTGACAGGGATTATACTTCAGAATCAGAAAAGGGTTTGTGGCCAAGGTAAGACCTTTACCTTGTATCTTGTTGCAAAACAAGCAGTCAAAGAAAATCTAAGCATACAGTACTGAAAATAAAAAATATGCATCTACTATGGGAGGAGAATATGTAACAGAGGGCAGATTCCAGTCATTCACTGATTAATAAGATGATAACATGAATATTGATGATAAAAATAATCATATGTTACAGACTTGGCATAAACTACATCACAAAATGCTATTTTGTTGTTCTTGATATCATAATTAAAGGTGTATTGCAACTATTTTGTGATTTGAAAGAAAGGCAGCAGCTAGGGTAGACTTCTAGTCTCTAGTGTGAATCAAGCTCTTAAAATGCTTCTTTTGATCTCCAAAATGAACCCATAACATCAGTCCCTTGTAAATCCATGTTAGGTTCCAGACCCCCAGTTTATTAACATTTCTGTAGTGACGACTTCATCAGGTTTGTCATTTCAAAGTCTGCTCAGCTACCCAGTGGGACAAACTGAGTAGAAGAGTAAATTGGACTTAAAGTATATTATTAGTGAGGTGTCCCCTTATGATTTCAATCACTGAATAACCACAAACAATATGAACCATCTTGCTCTGTTGCAGCGTCATCCTTTGCACAGTTTATTATAAAGCCCTCTATGTGAGTGCAGAGTCAGAAATCAATTTTAAAAAGGCAGACATAATTTTAAAAACCATTATTACTGAGTGTGTAGGCTATGGGTTTTACCAATTTACATAACCAAAATGTGTCCCCCTGGTGTTTCCCAGTGTGACTGCTCCACTTTCTACTGCCTAATCTGTTCCTGCAAGCCAGCTTTCCTCAAAAGCTGTTTCATAACACCCTGGCACCCTGCATCTACTCTACTCGGGCCTGTTTCACTGAATGTAAATACATGTTTATTTTCTCAACTGGTCTGATGATGGTCGCACGGACTGTTCTTTGAAGTCTCTCCCAGCCAGCAGGCTCTCAGCAGCCCTCCCTCTTCTTTTCTGCAGGGCAAAAGCGGCACATACTTGAGAGTTTTACGCCTCAGGCAATGTTAGAGCGTGGTCTTCATTGGGTTTACTAGCTGACAGGAAACATTTGTTTTTATTGCCTCACCTTGATCGTTTACTAGATGGTAAAAGTTCGGCTGCAGCGCCCATCTATTAAGCACCACCTATTGAAAATCTGGCTTGTTAAAAGCAGAGAGCGCACGAGAACGCGAGTGCTTGCCATGACTTTGTTCTGTAGTTGAAGCAGTGATCTATTGAGAGGAAAAGCATCTTCCAGTATATAGCATCTTATTTATACATAATTGCATACCATAAAAATTAAACTTATTTTGCTTATACTAATTTGTACCCAACACTTTAAAACAAAGTTTTGGAAGCTATTTCCATGCATATGTTAAACTTAATTTGATGATAATTTTGCTAAAGGCATACCCAGATTAGCTATTGCATTATAATTACTTGCCCTGTATTGTGAAGATGCCCCATTAGCAGCCAAAAGAGGACTGACCAATTAAGGCACTGACTCAGAAAATCTCTGAAGGTGTGTTGTGTTGCAGAACCTTTGAGTACTGTTAGTTTCAAAATAAGGCCTCCATGGATCAGACTCATTTGGCACTCAGATGCCTAATTGGATAACGATCAGGGTAGTTGGAGGCCAAATGTGTTCATCAAACTTTTCCTGAACTATTACTGCTATGAGGTATGACACAGTATCCTTCTGAAAGAGGCTACAGCCATTATAGAATACTGTTTTCATGAAGGGTTTCTTGAACTGCAACATTATGAAGGTAGATGGTACATGTCGAGGTAACGAGTCCATGCGTTCTGGCACTTTTTCTCATGGTGCATCTGGTCGCCTCCTCTTTGCCCAGTAAGATGTACATGAACCACAAAATGTAAAAGATGGCGTAATTCTTTAGATCATGCCACATTTTTCCATTGCTCCATGTTCAGTTCTGATGCTGATTAGAATCAGAATCAGCCTCATTGGCCAAGTATATACATACAAGGAATTTGACTCCGGTTAACTGATATACCCATTATAAGCACTTCCTCGAGTTAACAGCGGTCAGCATGGTTGTTCTGACCAGTCTGCAGCTACGCAGGACCAGTTGGTTCTACAGCATCTCAATATCAAGCAAGTAGCCAAAATTGCAGCAATGAGCCTTTGGCGCTCATGATTCTGGCACAGTTTCTCCAATCAACACTTTTGGTAGGTTATGTTATGAAAGAATTTATTTTGTTAAGAGGACTCACGTATGGGAGGAGACTAAAGATATCAATGTCTTGTATTGAAGTATTTAGTGGCACTTGAGCAATGTGAATTGACCTAATTATACACGTAAAGCATAGTGTAATACCAAAAAAAACCTGACACCTCCGGGTATTTAACTTTACTTGAAGAGTGTGATATGCGGCATATAAGGTTATCTTTTAAAAGTGAGGTAAATCCGAGCACTCTATTGGTTCTCGATTCCAAGTGTACTAACTATGGCCAAATCATTTTAATGGGACACAAAGTTTTGTCTATAATGGAGATTTTGGGTTAAAGTTGGAGTGATATTGAGTAAGTCACAGAGAAATCCTCGGGAACAGGTGTGCAGAGGAAAGATATTTGTAATAAGATGGAAACCTACAGACATACAATGGAGACCTCCAACACATTATCCACTGTATAACGTAACAACCAACAACACCTGCAGTTCTAGAGATGCTCCAACCAAATTACTTCGTCATCACAATTAAGCCCTTGCTAATGTCACTCAAATCCTTACCCTTGCTTATTTTTCTGGCTCTAATAGATCAACTTCCAGGAAAAAAAGCACTTTCCTATTTCACATATCTCACACACTGACAGGTGCCAATGTAATGAGATGATCCATGTTATTCATGTCACCTTTCAGTGGAAATGATATTATGGCTGATTTAACGTATCCTTGGAATGTTAATAATTTCAAATCTTTGCTTAATATCCCACTCAGATTGAACTTTCCTCGGGGATTCCCTGATGAGTACTCCTTCATGGCTACCTTCCGTATGATCAAGAGTTCAGTTGGCAAGGTGTGGAATGTCTGGCAAATAGTGGACGAGGACGGATACAAACAAGCCGGACTGAGACTCAATGGTGAAATGCAGGCTCTGGAGTACTTCCTGATGGGCGCCGATGGTAACCTGCAGACCGTCACTTTCTCTGGCCTGTCTGTTCTCTTCAACACCAAGTGGCACAAGGTGATGATTGGTGTGGAGCGTGACCAGGTGACCCTGTATGTGGACTGCCAGCCTGTGGATCAGAGACCCATCAAGGGCAAAGGCCCCATCAACACAGAGGGAGACACTCTTATTGGCAGGCTGGATGCCGATCCAGACGCCTCCGTGGTGGTAAGCGAGGACTGAGAATTACGTGCTGCTGTTTATCACGTTGACGGACTCTACTTAACAGCCGTATTGGTGAAATGGTGCTCTCAGTGAGCAAACGTGTTCAAGTTTATATGTGCGCTGAGCTGGGCTATAATTTTCAAGTGCTGATGTGACAGCATAGCAGCTCAGCGGGATACCAGTGGAAAAAATCTTAATACCTTCAGAAAAAAAACAAAACCATCAAGCTCAACCATTTCCATTGGTTTGATTCTTTCAAAATGAGAAGTAAAAACTAAACTTTTAAAAGTTTCTTTAGGCAACGCCATATGGGGCACTGTTTATAAAGTAGCATGTGCTAACATTAACAGCGACTTCTTGCCACATTTAGCCCCAAACAACGTTTCAAAAGCATTTCTAAATTTTGAAGTCATTTACATATTACATATTTGACGCTATCTGATGTATAAATGCAACATTAAATTTAGTCTACATCCCATACTTTGTACAAATTTTGAAAAAACTATTTAACTCGTGAGTCGCCATTGCTGTTTACTTTGCAATGCATTCTGGGTAGTGATGTCAAATGGTTGCACTGGCCATCTTCTGAACCGCTTATCCTAATTCAACAGTTAAAAATTTTGTCTGTCCAGCCTTTTCTATTTGAATCGGAGGGCAACATTAAAAAAGACAACTTGGAAAACTTTACTCAAACTGAGCAAACACAAGTAGACGATGAGAGACGTGATGAAGCCAGAGTAGGTGTCTGTGCAGGATTAGGTTTTCTATGGTAACTATGAAGAAGAGTGTTTGTTGTAAAGAGTTCCACTTTTTGTCAGCAGCTGTTCAAAGTAAGCACATAGATCTTAGATAGTAAGCACATAGATCTTACTATCGTTGTATGATATCCTCCGTGGTCATCGTCGTGTCGGATCCGTGAGCTGATTCAGATTTAAGCAGGAGAGTCTCCAGCGTCTCCTGTCCTGTCTTCTGTCCGTTTCCACCAGCGGTTGTCGCTCGCTTCTCGTGGCGTTTAGTCTCCTTGTGTGGAAATATTGTAGGCACAGCATCTCGTTTTAGCATTCGTTTATAACCACCATGACCCGTAAGCTCTTTTAGCAGATGTGGTCGATTAAATGCTTCAAATGCATCAAGAGAGAAGTGACACGAACACAGAAGCGGGTCCTTTGGAAGTTGTGTACGTCCACAGGCGTCTTCCCACTGTTTTTTCCTCTTCTTATCTCCGGGAAAGCTGTGAAGACTTAAATCGCTTCCCGTACTGCCTTTCGACTGGTAAGTACACCCAAAAGCAGCACAATGTGGCATTATATCGATTTTTCTCTCACCAATGCTACGAAAAGAACAGCCAACTACAGCGGCTCAGCGGATGAACCATTCTACGTCACCAACTGCATCATAATTCAAAGTGGGACTCGATAAAAGCAATGGCGACCTGCGTAGATCAAATAAGTCCTAAAAGGATTTATGAAGTAATGACAGTAGTTCATGAGTTCTTAACACTGTGTATCATTATGAAAAAACATTTATGGCATTTCACACTGACGTTAGTGGAAGTACAAAGCATGTGCTACTTTACAAAATGCACCCCATAATGTGGCATCTTAAAATGTCTGGTATTTGTATTAACATTGACATCTTGTTTCAGTTTGAGCTCCAGTGGATGTTGATCCACTGCGACCCAAAGAGAGCCCAGAGAGAGAGTTGCAACGAGCTCCCTGCCACCGAGGTAAGTAACAAGGACTGGGATCTGCTCAGCATCTGCTGTGGTTTGTGGTTTATTCAGCCTGATGAGTTTCTCAATGAAAATAGGGCAGAAATGCTGAGATAGATTTGCAATCAGTTTCCTTCAGTTCATCTAGATGGGGCAGTTCATTCAGAAGTGTTTGTTATAAATTTCTTGGAGGCAGAGTTGTTAGGGCCCAGTCAGACATGATCTCATTGACTGTGTTAAACCTTAATACATGCAGCCAAAAGACAAAAATGCCAGTTAGCGAAACAGTAATCTGAAATAAAAAAGAGGAAGTCTGACCAACCTTAATGGGGGAGACCAGAAACCAGACATGCACTGTGTGCATAGTGCTAGATTTTTGTGGTTATGGTTGTGTACCACATGCAGTCCATAAAAAGTATGATTTTAGTGAGGTCACATTAAAACTGTTTTCTTATTGAATTAAAACATAGAAAAATTGATAAGAAGTGAATGTGATGGATTTATGTACGAACAATATCTTCTACTTCTTTTGGCTGTTCCCTTTAAGGGCGTCCACAGCGGTCCCTTTGTTTCCATATTGTCCTGTCCTTTATCTAATTTTGTCATCCACGACCCCTCCTTTCCACGTGTCCAAACCATCTCAGTTTGGCCTCTCTTTCTTTGTCCCCAAGACATCTAAACCAGGCTGTCCATCTCCCGTGGACATTTTGTAATCCTTTCCATGCCCGTCATTCCCAAAGAAACCCTTTTTCAATTTTGCAATTTCCAGCTTTGCCTCCTGTCTTTTCCGTCAGTGCAACTAAACTATACAGCAGAGATTGTCTCACAAGTCACGACCCTCATGGTAAATCGTTCCCTTCACTCTCGCTACTACTTTTCTGCAACAGCTAATCAAAACAAATCAGTTCCATCTGCCTCCCTTTCATTCATACAAATCTATTCTGTATTGCTGCAACTGAACTTCATTCATTTTCTTTCCAGCACATTCCAGCACCTCTACAGGTTTCCTTCTGTATGCTACCTTTTCTCACTAAAATCACAATGTCATCCATGAAAATCATAATCCATGGAAACTCCTCCCAGACCTCATCTGTCAGCCTGTCCATCACAAAAAGGGGCTCAAGGCCGATCATGGATGCAGTCCCACCTATACTTTAAACCCTTCCGTGACTCAATCTGCACACCTTACCGCTGTAGGACTGCTCTTATACATATCAAGTACAACTCTAACAAACGTCTCTGTCACCCCAGACTTCCTCATGCAAAACCCACAATTCCTCCCTTGTACACTTTCTACACAAACTCCATAAAAACACAATGCAGGTCCTTCTGGCCCTCTCTGTACTTCTGCAACGCCACTCTCAGAGGAAACATCACACATCTGTAGTGATCTTTCTTGACATGAAACCATACTGCTGCTCACAAATTGTCAGCAATTTTCTTAACCTCGCTTCCACTTCTCTTTCTCAGATCTTCATTGTGTAGCTCATCAGCTTTATACCCCTGTAGCCCTCTGAACATCACCCTTGCACCAGAATACTTTTCCTCCATTCCTCAGGCATCCTCCAACTCTCCAAGATGGTGTTGAGCAAACTCGTAAAATACTCTACTGCCCTCTCTCCTAGAAACTTCCATACCGCTATTGGAATGTCATCAGGACCGACCGCCTTTATACTCGTTATCTTCTTCAAAGCTGCTCTCACTTCATCCTTGCTGATCCTCTGAAATTCCTGATTTACAGGTCTGACACCTTCCACCCTTCTCGCTCTCTCATTTTCTTCATTCATGAGTTCCAAAGTGCTCCTTCCATCTGGCCCTCCCACTCACTCCTTGCTTGTTACTACATTTTCATGCTTTCATACCTAACCTGCTGCACATGATTCCCATCTCAATCCATCTGCTTGCCAAATCTGTCCAAAAGTCCTTTTCTATTTCCTACTTTGCAACCTCTCATACAGCTCAACATAGGCCTGTCGACTAGCCTTTACTACATCACTCTTCACCTCGCGCAGCATCATTTTGTATTCTTGCCGACTCTCTTCTACCTCGTGCATCCCACTTCTTCTCCACCAATCTTCTCCTGCATACACCCTCCTGAACCTCCTCTTTCCACCAGTAAGTCTCTTTATTTTCATTCCTCTGTCCAGGTGACATACCAAACACCTTCCTACCTTTCTCCCTTCTCACTTTTTTTCCGTTGATAGCATCCGTTGATGCTGCTCTCTCCATCATATCTGCTTACTTACTTCCTACTACTTACTTACTTACTCTGTACCTTTACCTGTCATTGCGCCAATATTTAAAGACCAGTCTTCTTTATTTTCAACCAACAGTACCATAATTGCTTGTGTTCTGCATATTGATTTGGCATAGGTTTTACGTCAGATGCCCTTCCTGACACAACCCTCCCCATTTCTCCCGCCTTGGGGCCGGCACTGGAAGCACATTGCCACAACCTTTCTTTTTACTTTGTTTCTAGTATAGTCACACTGCTACTAATAGAAATGACATATAACAGTTGTTTTAGACCATTAAAGGTGCAGTGTGTTTTGGTTGGTCTTTGAATAAATTGTATATAACATTTATTTCTGCATTTTTATAGTTTATAATAAGCTGAATATAAAATGAGTTACCATTAACTTATTAAAAGCCCTTTATAACTGCAGAGGGAGCGGGTCCTCGCCTTGTGCTGCCATGTCTTGGTCAATAACTCTTAAAAGGGCTTTTTAGGTTGAAGAGGCAAAAAGAGGGGGAGGAAACTCTTCAAAGTATTTTCGAGGAGGATGATCTTGAATACGTTGTTGCGATCTTGTTTTAACAAATGGAAAATTACGCATTATGAAGCACAAGAAATAGCAATGTAGTACCTAGGAAGATATAAAGATCAAACTCCACAAACCGTTGAGATGTTAACTGGTTGGCGGCTGCATAGTCCATCCAGGAAATTATATTTGTCAAGTTAGGCAAGGCCAAATTGTGTGGAGTGCTTGCATCCCTGATGGCCACATTTCCTCTGCAGTGGTGTAACATGTCCTGCTATGGACCAGCTTGAAGAAGTTTTGGGGTGATTGCGGACAAAGGGAAAACATGCAAACTCCACACAGAAAGGTCCTAGGGGGATTTGAACCCCACGTCTTCACAACTTATCAATATAGCAATTGCTCTACACCATTTAACTCATTTTAAAATAATTGAAAATCAGTGACAATGTATTTTATTAAGGATAAAATGATTTACAGCTAAGTTAAAAAATTCAGTTTGGCTTTAACACAATTAATGTGATCTCTGCCTTCAAGAAATACTGTTAGCCTCTGGTGAAAGTGCTGCACTGCTGTTTCACACCTCATTCTGTACAAAGTCTGTATTGAATGTATTTGATTCAATCATTTGTATCAAGATGGAAAATATTCCAACCAACTATCAGCAGAATTTTTTCCTGGCCTGGGGCTCTCAATTAGATTTCAGCCTAACATGCCTGCATCCGTCTGTGAGGTGGTTCTGTACATGGGGAGTATTGGTACTATGGGCTGTATATTCAAATGACAGCATGATATACTCAATACTGTGATTATGAACAAGAGCGCTGCTGCTGACTCTTTTGGTGAGGGTGGTGTGACTACTTTCACTAACTCTATATCTGATTTCTCTTGCTTCTTCAGATGTATGCCAATGCTGAGGTATTTATTCATCTACTCTACCTCCTTTTTTGCTTTGTGATTTGAAGCCAATAATCACTTTAGTGCTTTGGTTGCTTGATTGCCTCATTGCTTGATTCTGAATCTGATTCATGGTGGTGGTTTTATTTCCTTGCTTTTTTAATGTTGTATAGGTAGACCAGTAATACTCACCGACACAACTTCAATTGAGAGAGGTATAAACAAAATGTTAAAAAAAATGTAGAAACAAGACTCCGGGCCGTCAAAGACACATGCATTAAATTAAAATGCCAGGATAACATATCAGTCCTATTTTAATTATTTTGACCCCTATGGTGCAAGCATTACTCCTTTATTGCTTTAAAAGCACGGATGTATCAGTTAACAGTTTTTTCATCAGTTAAATACTTGAAGGTGTAGATTTGTTAAATTTCATAGGTTGAAATCATTTGCTGACTGTTTTTCTTCACTATCAGCCTGACAAATCGGTCCAAGGCCCACCCGGACCGGCTGGCCCAGAGGGTCTAAGAGGAACCACAGGTGAAAACGGCAGAGACGGAAGAGATGTAAGAATTTAATAAGCTAGTATACTAAATATTTATTCTGAATATATTCCATTTCAGCACAGCAAGTATTTATCTTTATGTCCCTGCTTACTTTAAAGTTGTTCTATTCATCCATTCAGGGTCTTCCAGGTTCTGCTGGTAGTCCGGGTTTACCCGTAAGTATTCAGACCTATTAGCGCTACAAATCTCTATAGTAAAGATGTAACGATTCAGCGAGAGAGCCAACATTACTGAATTTGATATTTCAAACACTAGATGCCAGCCATTGTCACAGGGGATAAAATGCGATGCATAAAAAACATAAAAGTCTTAACCATGACCTTGATGTGTAAATCCGTTCAGAGATGAACAGCTTTGCCAACTCACTAAGTAGATGAAAGTCTCTCTGGGCCTTGGTGATAAGACTCAAATTTAGAGGGCCCAGTGTGCTGGGAATATCTTTGTAGCCTACCCCTGCTAGCCTCAAACACCTGGCTGCTACAACAACCAAAGAGCAGATCTCTGCTGTATTTCCTGTACTTAGGCTTTTGCCCCATTTAAAAACTTGGACTAAATTGTAATACCATGATTACTTCAAATGTACGGCCTTCTACTGGGACATTGTACTTGGCATAGATGACACCCAACATCTGTATCACTAAAACTGGAAGTCAGCCATTTGTATGGACAAATATGTTGGCGTCTGTAGTCGATGCTGAAGTATGACATGACATAATGGTGAGATTAATAGGTTTTGTCAGTTTTTTAAACGAAAAAAGGAGCGCAAAGTTACTTTAATTTGCCTTGAAAGCCAGAGTAACACATGCGATAAATAACACGGAAATATGAATTATGAAAATCTGTGTGGGTTTGGTGGTAAGTTCTTATATCACAATTATGATCACTTTTCTTTGGAATTGCCTGAAAAGAAATATTGTTCCTTTTTGAAGGAATACAACAGAAAAATTGGGGATATCTATAACACACAAAACTTGAAAACTTAAATCTACATTCAATAACATTCATCCCTTTTCTGTAACTGCTCACCTTATTCAGAATTACCGGGGGGCTGTAGCCTGTCCCAGCTGAAATTCGGGCAGTCCACCTTGGATGTGTTGCAAGTTCATCACTGACTGACACAGACAAACAATCAACCATGGACATTTTGTAGTCACCAGTTCACCTATATTGCATGTTTATGGACAGTGGAGGAGACAAGGAAGACATAAAAACTCCAGTCCCCCAATGCCAGAGGTGAATTTGAACATGGCAGCTGCTATCTGTGCTGTTAGAAAACTAAATAGTCTAGATACACATTCTAGACAAATCTTAAAGTGTGTTTTCCTCACAAATGCTGGAAAATCAAACGACTTTTTGGTTGTAACGTCATGTGAAAACTATGAATATGATGATAATACTTTAAATCCAGGTTCCACAACCTCTGTCGGTCACAGCACTGCAGGTATGAAAAATCTTGAAGTCTCCCAGTCTGAAATGTTGTTCAAAAAATAAACTCTGCATCCCTCTGAACTCGTACATGATGAAGGTGTTACGCCCCAAACTAAATTGGCCCCGCTGGGGGAAAAATAGACACCTTCTTTCGCCGCCAAATCGATGGGGCTAATTATCAAAGATAAACAAGCAACAAATTAAACAATGGTTACCAAAATTGGTCTAAACAACAGCAATTAAAATCCCGGTCTGAGAAGCATCACACACAACAGTCACCCAATCAGAAGCCCCTTCTTCTGATACTTGAAGAAGAGCATTAAGGCTCGGTAAGGTTAACCTCATGAGTGATCAAGATGTAGACACCTGAACAGAAGTAAAAAGGAAGGAGGGGTAAAGGGACAAACAAAACATACAACGCATAAAGTCATAACATAGTTTAGCCTCAAAAAACTCAGTTTGCACAAAATCAGGAATGCTTGAATTGTACTTCTAACCGCACTGCTTTAAACTATTGGTTCTCCTCCAAAGATATCCAAAACCTGTCGAAAGCCATCTAATATGCTCCTGCAGCAGCAGTGAAAAGTCTTTCTCTTACACACTTCATCATTACTTCTGCTTGTACCGGCTGTGTTGACTGCCTAGTGACGAATGGTGTCGTACCACCCTGGTTCAAAAGTTTAGACATGGTGCACAAACATAAAACACCAGGCTTATCTGGCATTTGTATTATATGACAGATGTGGGAATTTTATGCACATGTTTTCTTTCTATCAAAAATGCCCTCTGCTATTACCGGAGGTCCAGCTTTTAATTAACCTTAAGTGTCACTGATTTAGCTTGAAGGTTATCTGGAGTTCCATATTTACTGGTCCCTCTATCAATTAGCTGTTTTTTTTCCTCTCCGACCCATTTATTGTCTGCATCGCCTTGCATAATCTTGAGTTGTCTATGATCTAGGGAACAACAGGAGCAGCCCACCTTTCATTGATTGATAGTTGACATCGACTGCAACTGTGTGTCTTGGCAACAGTGTGGATACATGCTATTAGATAAAACTGTTTCATTCCCTTTGTGTCTGTTTTCTAGGGCAGCAAAGGGGAGCAGGGAGAAGTCGGATTTCCTGGACAGAGAGGCCTGCCCGGTCTTCTAGGAGCAACTGTAGGCAACATCACTGTATCCACTGACACGTGCTCTCTATAATATCCGCTAGTACTGTCTGTTTGTGATTGCTCATTATTGCTGTGTGCAGGGTTCTCCTGGCCCAATGGGTCCCAGAGGATCTGTAGGGGAGAGAGTGAGTAACCTGTCAGATCAGTTTGAAATCATTTCAGTTATAAGAAGTAAGAAAATGTTAAAGACTTTCCCATCCTGATTGCAGGGACTGCCTGGATTTCCTGGACCTGCAGGTCCTCCTGTGAGTGGAACTATCTTTAATTAAAGCATGGAAACTATAAATGAAGTGACTTCCAAAAGTTGTGTTAATCTAAATGATGCGTTTCTTGTTTCCTAGGGCCCAGCAAGTCAAGGACCAGCTGTATGTGTTTGCTACATTTTCTGTTTCATTCAGACACATTGTAGAAATGTTCTCACATGGCTCACCAGCGAAAGGCTTTTTTATTTAACAGTTATGTTTTTGTCTTACAGGGCCAACCAGGGAAACCAGGAATCCCAGGAGATGAAGGAAACATCGGGCCTGAGGTCAGACTCAAGTGTTACGGAACAAAGAAAAGATTTCAAATCTAGAAAAGATTATTATGGTTTACATTGTTGCAAAAGTGTTGTTGTATGGTGCTTTTAGGAGCCGTTTCCACAGTACCTATTGGGTGGACCTTTGGGCAACCATGGCAGCCTTTATAAGTGATAGAGTGATTGAGTGAAGCATATCAGATTAAGAGGACTCTTGTTTTTTTATGTAATTTGGTGAGGCATTGTATGTTTATCCCACTTTTGTACACGTTGACTCTGTCCCATGTTGTGCATACTCCAAAAAAATACATCAAAAATAATAATGTCCAAAAGCCAAATGTAAAGTTTGATATCCCAATTAATTAATTTTCCAATACATCAAATATACTTCCAGAAGTTTTATTTTCTTCTCGAGGAAACAGAAAACCCCATGCTGCGCTCTACCAAGAGCATGTATAAAGACTGTAGTGGTTGCCCACGGCGCCAGCCAATAGGGGCCATGTAAATAACTCCTACAGTGCTCATATTAGGACATCCTCGGCTGTCAGTCCGGTCTCAGACTTCAAATGAAACAGCATAAAGCCTCAGGAAACTAGGCCCTTGCTGTCGACCCTGATAGCAAGGATTTATCCCCGAGAAGTCCGCAATCCCCTGCGTGGTACAACCCATCTCGCTGATTGAACTCCTTAAATTAAATGTCCAAGTTACGTCCAATATATTTTTTGTAAAAAAAAAAAAGAAAATGGATGAAAATATTACCTATTGGATTTAAATATGATATAAAAATGATAGATCTCCACAAATCAATTAATATCAAACTAATTTAGACTAAATCTGGCCATAACTGTGCAGTTATGTCCAAAAAAAAATTCCTCCAATGAGTAAAATATGAACTATTAGATTAAAACATGATGTATACAAGACGGATACTCTTACCAAGGTTTATGTGGGTAATTTCAGAATATCCCTGACTTTTTCGGGGCTATAGATATCCACCTGCGTTATCAAAGAAATATACAAAGGAGCGCTGTATTATAGAGCAGCGCTTATATGCCTGTACTGATTTTAATGAAGTTTTACTTATTTTAGATTTAGTTCAAACATTTCTGTATGAACATTTTTTCTAGCAATTTTTTGAAAAGGAAGGATGTTGATGTAGAAGTGATAGGAAGACAAGTTAATTGAGGCTGTTTGGCTCTGCCTTCGACTAATGTTGTGAACGCATACAGGGCAACATTGGGTTTGCAGTCGTATGCGTGACTCCACAACAAATGTAAAGCTGATGTTGTGTTTATTTCGCACATGTTTTATATTGACGTGAAATGGTGTAAAGGAATGTTATGCGTATGAGTACCAGAAGTGAATGACAATATTTGCGTCACTCCATCATGCATGAGAGGGACCTGAATGATCCCAGCTGACGTTTGTGCGAGAAGCGTCATTAGGTTCAATATTACATGATGAAAAAATGTTTTGGGGTTACAAAACTGAAAGAATAATGCAGAAAGAAAGTCTTTAACATTGAGTTACAACACTTGTGTTCAGCCCCACAAAACTCATTCAACACATTCCCAAAGATGAAACATTTTTTTAGTTTATGACTTCTTGTAAAATAAATCGGTCACATCGTCATGTGTCTGAGCTTTACAAGTTCCACAATAGAGTGATCTCCTCCCCACAGTTCCCACATGGTTTTATTTAAAGGGTTACTACCAGTGTCAAAATCCAGGTTCAGGGCAATGCCATTTTTTCACAATTCCCTCTCTGATATCGATTTGATATTTGCCATAAAATTTGCTACAAATTCTCCTTCTAAAGCTTTTATTAAAGTTTTTCGCCAAAAACTACATTTTGAAAGATTACATTTGAACACATCTTGATAACGATAACGTTACAATTCTTTGAACTCTTGAATTCTTTGAACAGAACTCGTTGTTACTGAATAGAAATAGAACGCATCGTGCAGCAGATCTCAATGCAATGTGCTGCTGACAGCTATGTTAGCGGGGTCTCCTGCCGATATCCGCAGGAAATATTTGGAACATTTCGTCTTTTGTTTATATCGATCATTGTTATTAAGTGCCTCGATACAAAGTATTATATTGTTATAATTATACTTTATGTTTTAGTTATATAGTAATTGGTTAGAATTATATTATTAGGGGGGCAGTTTGTGGAAGGGGGACCACCCATGGTTACTACAAAGCATTGTCCAAAGGGGGAAATTCCTTTCCACAGCATTGAGCATGTCCGACCACACATGTTACACATAATCATACAATGATAGACAGACAGATGTACAACAAAACAATAATGCTGATGAATACAGTGGAGGAAGTTATTTGGATGTTTATTTTCATGCCTACGCAATCCAGGACCCTAAATGTCGGCTTTTGACAACAGCAAGGAAAGCAAACCAAATGTTTTGTAATATATCCTTTTTTTTCAGGGTCCACCTGGTCCAAGAGGAACATCTGGCACCGTTGGGGTTCCTGGTCCTCCTGGTCCACCAGGGCCTTTGGTAAAGACAATATTCTGTTGGAATTCCCTTATTAATATTAGCAATTCACACATTTCCTACATTGTGCATTTCTACCTATGTGTTTTGATTTATACATTTTAATTTCTTACATAGTTAATGCTTGAATGTCCTTATGAAGAACAAAAAACTAAAATTTGTTTATTTTTATTTCTTTAGAGAATTTTTTTTTAAATATCTGAGAAATTCTACATTGACCATAAAATGACAAACACTCTAACCAAACATGTTTTTGAACAGTGAAAAAATAATCGGACTCATGAAATTGTTTCATAATGAGATTTTGTTCTTCATGGACAAAAAACAATTATAATTACAAGAGGGCTATTACAAGACGGTCTCTTGAAACTCATAAACTGATCAAGAAAAAAGGCACAGACTTATTTATTAAACCTGAAATCTGCATCCTGTTTGAGCTATTGACAGTCTTTACATTTGCATTTTTTATTTTTTTCAGTTTAGCCATGGCTTAACGGTAACATTAAAATATAAGTGTTTCAGCAGCGGCCATGCTTGTCACCTTTAAAGGGCCAATATACAATCTGGTCTGTAAGAATGTCATCTTCACTCCAAAACAAACTCTCTTGGGAGGTCGTAGTGGAGATGAAGCAGTTCAGTAGATATAACTTAATTCCTCATTTCATAATCAAATATAAAGCCTTTAAAGGAAATTTCCATGACATTTTAAGGGGTTATGATACCTGTGTCCTCTCGTTTTCTTCTAGGTTAACATTAAGTTATCGCATAATCAGGCTTCTACCTAATTTTTGAAATTGTTTTACCGTGCACAATTCTAGATTTTAATAATATTGATTTATGTCACAGCCATAAGTTGCAATATGTGAATGTACCTCCCACTAGTGGACCTTGGTAGTATTTTTAAGCCAAAATCCCTCTCTGGGGTCGAAATTCAATTTCGGGCACATTTTGCGTATATTGGCAATCAGGCTGTGGTAAATGGAGAGTCCTCATAGTCCTATCCCCAAAAATCTGTGAAGAATAATATGTAATCCGAGTTTCTGAGCAAATTCATTGGTTGATTTGCATGGTGTTAATATCACAAGATAATGTTATAGCCCTTCTCATGTAAAAAAAATAAATAAATCAGGCGAGGATAGAAATATTAGTATTTTAAATTTTGTATTTGTTAATCACAGCTTAGCTTAACATTAACAATTTTGAAGAAGAGGTTAAACTCATTGAACATTAGCATGATCATCTACTCCATACTTTCTACTTTCTACTTTCTTCATTTAATGTTTTATCTGGGTCCCTGTTTACTTCCAAAATCTTTCATTTTCTTTGGGTGTACAAACTTCCTATCTGATGCTTCTGTAGGAAATATAGATCTTATTTAATCTAAAATCATCTTCAATTTGCTTTTGCAAAAATGATTGGTCAGTATCTGCAGGTTACCTGGTTGAAACTAAATGTCAGTCACATGCTGTAACCTTTACACTAATTTGTCATCTTTATCGCAGTAATAAATAATCATCAAACCTTTTTTTTTATTGGGCTCTGTTTCCACTATTGAGTGAGTGTATCGTGGTCTTGCATGCTCTCTCTTCACATCGCCTAAGTGAGAATTTCTGCTGTGGTGGACTTGTGGACATCTAAAGCCCCACGGCTGTTTTAGATGTGTCTCTGCTGTGTTTTAGGGACTGCCGGGTGCCAGCATTGAGGGAAGTGGGGAAGCAGTGAGTTTTTTTATAGTCTTACACACTGCCAAATATTTCCTGGATGCATGGCAATTGGAGTGGTGATAGAGGAGTTGTGCTCAGATGCAGTTATTGAAGTAAAGAGGTTGCGTAGCAGCCGTTTTTGCAGGTGACTGCTGTCTCTCGTTTTAATCCTGTCTGTTTGTGCACATTTACAGTGTCCTGCTGCCTGCCCTGCTGGTCCACAGGGAATGGCTGGACTACCAGGGATGAAGGTGAGGGCCGTCCCTTTAAAAGTAATACATACACTGCTGTCAAAACTATTTGACCCCTCCTGAGTAAAATGAGAGTTTTCAATTTTAATAAGGCTACATTTATTGAATCAAAAATGTTATCTAATAACTGTGTGAGCATATGTGAAATTATATCCTAAAAATTGCCAAACAACAATAACAGCTGGTTCCATCTGAACATAACAAACCCAGTTCTGATCACTACCAGATAAATTGTTACTTTAATAGATCCTTCTCAGAAGCAGGAAGATGGTTCATAGGTCTCCTAAAAGAAGGCTTTGCCAAAATAAAAAGACATTTCAGAAGAGTGGGGATTACGAGGAGACAGCGAGATAAATGGTAGTTTACATGATGCGCCTCAAAATGTGTCCAGCTGACAACTTGTGTTCAGATTCCAGTGCTGCCAGTGTCACTTCTGCTACAAGGTCAAAGAGAGTCACAAGTAGTTATCAGTCACGTCAGTTAAGCGCCAGTTTTGTTTAGCTACCCAGCATGGACTACCTAACAACTTGAAGATGTTCGAAAAGCAAATATACATGTAATTTTTTTAACCAATTGTGTCCAGCACTGATAATGTTTTTTCCTGTTACGTCCTTGTCAGAGACGCATCAGGACACATTAATGTTTACGCTACAAAAGCTATGTGGTGAAATTGGTCCCGGCCCAACTCTGCAAGGGATTTGAGTGAAAGTCTCACGATTCGTCTTGGTGGTCATTTACACCGATATTTATTGAAGTATCTCGCTGTCCACTTATGATTGGATCACCAAAAAGCATTTTAAATCTATTTTAAGTCTGAACGAGGTCTAAGGCTCTGGTACTCCACAGATCCACACAGAGACATGTTATCTACAAAGAGAGACAATTTGAAACAATAAGGAACCATCTCACCTTCCAAAAGTATTCCAATAGCAGAATAAAAAATCATTAAGGAAGTCACTAAAGATCCTCAGAAAACATCTAAGGAACTTCAACACTCTCTCACCTCAGTTAAGGTCCGAGTTTATGAATCCAGTATTTAAAAAACGGCAGGCAGAAACGGCACCCACGGTGCAGTGAAGAGGCAAAAGCCACTGCTAACCCAGAAGAACGTTAAGGCATATAAAATTTCTCACAACATACCTCGATTATCCGCTGAGCATTTGGTAGATTGTTTTATGGACTGATGAGTGGGAAGTTGAAGTCTTTGGAAGACAGGCATGAACCAAACACAGTATTCCACTAGATGGACATTAAACTTACCTTCAAACATGGAGGTGGCAGTGGGATGTTGATGCTGTCTGAAATATTTCAAGAACTATTGGATTGATTGTCGTAAAAAATATAATGCATGCATCCACGGCCCCAATATGATGAGTCACCAAATTACTGTAAAATACTGTATTGTTATCATTATTAACATCAATATCATCATCATAGGTTTATGGGTTTCTCTATTTTAAAGAAATCCAGTTGCTACTGATTGAACCTGTGACAACCATCATTTAAACACTGTCATTTTGAGCAATTTAGCATCCTTACATTAGATTTTGCTCAAAATTCCATTGACCCCTAAGCAAAGCCTCATGGAAGCACCAGTTTGGAGTTGGAAGGCAGGAAATTAATATCCATTTAAGCAATAAGGCAAACTCTGGGATGGATTTAAGGCTGTGATTAATATACAGGAACATTGTGACAGCAATTAGATTCAATCTAATAACATAAATACGGTTTGTTGTTGCTTTTAAGGGACACAAAGGATTGGCTGGTGAGCCCGGAAAAGATGGAAAACCTGGAGACCAGGTATGTAAGGGAGATAGTTCCCTCTCTGCACCAACTGTTTGTATTCCCTCTGCCAGTAACACGTTACATGCATGGAAGGAGTTTGAAGAACCAGCCACATGAGAATTATTTGATTGCAACCTATTATAGCTTTATATGATTATCTCCATCCTCAGAATTTAATTAATAGGTTCTTCTCTGTGTTTTCCACAGGGGAAAGATGGAGAAGCTGGTCCACAGGGGCCACCTGGCCGCATGGGGGATGATGTAAGGAGTGTAATTATCTGTCACATTGAGTTATTACAGACCTTTGTCTTAATGGGAAGAAGTGATATATTCCTTTAAAATGCTTCATTTTAGGGACAAAGAGGGCCTATTGGATTCCCTGGAATGTCAGGAGAAAAGGGAGACAGAGTAAGCTGAATCATAGTTTATTAAAAATGAAAAAGACCTCTCTGAAATGCAAAGATGATATGAACATTTATAGAACTCCATTTGGTGATAAAAGCCCCTTTCTTCCCGTAGGGCTCTCCTGGTTTCAATGGTGTCCCAGGACCTACAGGCCCACCTGGGGCTCCTGTGAGCACTTTAATTAGCTATATGGTTTTTTACTCTTTGCCACTTACTGCAAAAAGGATTGGGTTAGCATGTAACTGAAAACCTGCCAGAATTGCCTCTGATTCAGTCTCTTTTGTCAGGGTTTGGAGGGAATCCGTGGCCGTCAGGGTTTGCAGGGGCCTATGGGTGACGAGGTGAGTCCAACACTAAATGAAGAGTTATTGCACATTATTGTCTCTTAAAGTAATTGGGTTAAAAATCTTGATTTTGATTAGGGTGCAGTGGGAGCTCAAGGTGAACAGGGTGTTCAAGGGGAAAAAGGAGACGTTGTAAGTATGCTGATGGGGTCCAACAAAGTGGACTTTGCAATTACTAAACTATTACAAAAAAATAATTACTAAACTATCGTGTGATGATACAGGGAGAGGCTGGTAAAGATGGCTTGGATGGACTTCCTGGTGAAAATGGAGCCAAAGTGAGTAATTTATACAGCAAACATTATTCCACTATTCAGTAGTTCTGAATTTGTGTAAAGCCTGTGATATAATGTTTGGACCATCATATCCTACACTTATGCACTGAGATGCAGACTGATGTTTGAATGTCAGATCCTAACTTTGGCCACCAGGAGCTAAGTGTAACACCAGAGGAAAGGTTTTATCTGTATAACTTGTGTTTACTGATTTTGGTGATGAACCTTAAGTACTGAATAATGAAAAACTACTATACTACTACTACTACTACTACTACTATTTTCTGCAACACATGTATGCACACAAAGGCTATTACATTGTGAAATCTGTTCTCTCTTATAATGGTCCTGTTAAACCTCTACCCAACAGGGAGAGTCTGGTACTGCTGGAGCTGTAGGTGTCAGGGGGATTGTCGGTATTCCAGTAAGTTTAACTTCATTCATTGTTTTTCTAATTCAGAAACATTCTTTTTAACTTTAACATGACTGTCAATGATATCCTCCAGAGGTTATTGTGAAGGTGAGTTGCAAAGAGAGTGAAAGCAAGAAAAAAACTAACAGAGATTTAGCATCTCTCTAAAGGCAAAAATAGGCCAGATAAATAAAACATTTAAGTCAAACAACTAGTGAGAAAGAAATTATAAGGCCATCCACCACAGGCTTTGAAGAGTGTGAGAAACGAGGCTACAAATATGTGTTGAAATATGCATTTTCTCCTCTTGTTTGCTGCAGAGGGATTACGTAGGCTTGCATTGAGAACAATTCTGGGAATATTTGTTGGATATAATTTTGGATCCTTATGAAAATGCATTATAATAGAGCCTCCACTAATAGTTTGCCTCAAAAGAAATAATCATATACCATAATACACAAAACCATTCTAGCCATACTAGCAGCATAACTCGGTAGGTCCCAGAATCAGGCTGATTTTCCACTGCTTTCAAACAAAGCAGAAAATCTCAAAAACTATCCAAAGTTCATTGAAAGATATTTTATATAGATATTCATGGCTCCCCAAAGATGAATTTTTATCTGTTCGCCTGTTTGCTGACCTCCTGACTTGTCCTCTAGCGACACCATCGGGTCACTAGATTGACCTCTGTGTCTCTAAGATTGTGAACAATGAAAATCTCAACTCCAACATGTTAGCATCCTGTTAGCATTTAGTATCACTGTGCATAATTATGCCCTCATCTCATAACATGTAAATTGTAAAGACGTCTGTATGATTATGGTTTCAAGTTTTGTGATGAATAACATACCTGTAACTCTAAAATACAGCACCAACTATATGTTTCAGTTTAATTATATTCCAGTCCATTCAATTTTCTGTAACTGCTTGGTCTGAGCAGTATCACATGGGTCCTGGAGCCTATCCCAACTGACTTTGGGCGATTCATCAAAGGGATCACATGGAGACAGACAACAAACAACACACACGAGCAAATTAAAATCGCCAATTTATCAATGCTGCTTGTTTTTGGACTGTGTGAGGAAGCCAGAGAATCACGGAGCCATGCTGGATCCTCCAGAAGAAACAAGGATCAATATATTTTATAAGCCAGAAATTTCCTCTCAACCCCTTAGAAGCAGTCTATCAATCTGCTTTACGATTCTGCTTTACTGGATATAGTTATGGGACACACCATTTTCTTCCTGCCCTGTCAGGAGTGAGGAACTTTTATTCATATCGCTATATAAGTTCCTTCCTGATCTCTCAGCCCTGCTTTCTCAGAATGTTGGTAGTCCAGTTGCCAGTTAGGACAAGCTGCTTTTTCTTACCGCACCCCTAAAACGAGTAGAAGTGCTACTCTTACTGATCATGGTTACCATTTTTCTTAGTTGCTTATAGTTTTTATTGTTTATTTTATTCTACTTCTTTTCATGGTTCTTATTGATTCACTGGTTCAATTGATCCCCGACTTTTTGGGGATCAATTGAATGAACAAATGACAACTTAGTTGCATAAACCTTAAAGAGCCTCCGCACTGAAAAATTACATAGAAAAAAGCAAAGTATTCTTAAAATATAATCAATTACAATAAATTACATTAAATTACAAAATATTTAGAATTCTTAAAACTAGCATCAAGGTCAAACCTATGAAATCCGTAGTGGGCCATAATAGGCGACAAAGAAACCAAAATTGAAGTAGGATGTGTTTATCAAAAGCTAAGAAAAAAAAGTCGTACAAAAAAGACTTAAGAGTATTTCAGTCTTTGATTGAGCTGAATTTTAGTATCCATACCTTAATCTTAGAATTTTACTAATTAAATCTAGCTCAATGTTATCTTAAAAATATAATTTAGATGAATCTAGATATATGTCCAAAACACTGTATTTTCCCCCCGTCAACCTTGTTTCCCGTTGTCCTGTAGGGTCAAATTTGCCCTCGTTTCATGTGATTGCTTTTAAAGCATAATCTCTCAAATTGGCTTTACACCATTTCAGCCATTTTATAGTCAATAGACCTAATTTATGTTAAATCTAAACACTTGTTTTCGAGAAGAATAATCAGTTATTCTGTGTTATCACAGAATTGTACAGTATTTTGTCCTGTAAAGGACTTTGTAACTTTGATTTGAAAAGTGTTTTACAAATGAAGTGTATTTATTATTATTATAAGTCACATATTGGCCATTTTATTCCAAGGTCAAGAGTGTTTGTTTGTGTGTGTGTGTGTGTGTGTGTGTGTGTGTATGTGTGTGTGTGTGTGAGTGTGTGAGTGTGTGTTAATTTGTTGGAAAAGCACAGCAGTGTGACCAGTTGACTGTGACAGTTTATTTGAAATGCAACTGCCACAATACAATGACAGTATTTGCAATGAATAAATGACTCCGGTATGGAATCATTAACCTTATTTTTATGTTCGATGAAAAAATCCCATATTCATGATTTAAAGCTAGAAAAAAATTTCTGTCTTTAATTATTGATTAGAGTTTAATAAGAATGTAAACATTTTATCTTATTTGTAAAACTTCTTTAATTTCAATGTACTAAATTATTTCCAGGTTCCAATAAAATAATTGTTTTAATTTTCAGTTTCTTCATATATGATGTATTCTTGTTTTTAGGGGCTAACAGGAAAACAGGGAGTAGCGGGACCCACTGGTGCAAAGGTAATCGTAATCATCTCCCATTTGATGAGGCATGTCGCTATTGTACATCAACTTTATTATTGCGTCATTATTATTAGTATTCACTCACTGTGAGCAGCACGAGCTGATCGAAACTCAACAACTTACATTCTGTGGATTTAGGGTGATACTGGTGCTGATGGTGCCATCGGGCCAGTGGGAGTTCCTGGAAAGATGGTGAAATTCTCCCATTAAGCATAGTATCCTTCTCTAATGAAATTACCTGCGTTTCTGTTAGTCTCATTTTCGGTGAATGATTTTTTTATTTGTCATCAAGGGCGAGGCTGGGGAACCAGGAGAAGATGGGAAAGCAGGAGATAAAGGAGCAACAGTGAGTTGACATATACTTTTTAGTTGTATCTTGGTAATATTTCTAATGGGTGTTAGATTTAGTTTTTTGAAAGACTCAGATACATTTAAATGACTGTCCTCATATGTGAATTATAGTTGATTTTCAAGTCTATCGATAATTGACTTTCAGGGTGAAACAGGAAAACAAGGACCAGTGGGGTCTACAGGACCTACCGGCATCCAGGTGAGATATAAATAATGGAATGTTTCATACACCTGTGGTTCTATCTAACTACGTATATTTACTCAAGCGATGAACTTAACCTTTGTCTTTGACTTTGTCAGGCTTTACTCACACTATTTTTCAGGAAATAAAATATCCGTTTATGCAACTGCAATAAAATATTAAGTGTTAATATTATTTTACACTTTTAACAATTTCAACATCAGTTCTAACCGTAACTATCAGATATTCCTTTCAGGATTATAAACCTTTATATACCACTTTGTTTACATGATGCAACTGTTTTTTTGTGGGGAAATCATTAAAAAATATTAGAAGTTATTTTTGCTTAAACTATCATTACAAAATAAAAAATATTAGAAGTTATTTTGCTTAAACTATATGCCAAGTGAATTTTTTTTGATCATAGCGAGTCTTTTTGTGACATCTCAGTGATAAGCAATAACATTGATTTTGATGCATTACATTTTGTTTATTATTAGATTTTATTTGTTTAAAAAAACTCCCTTTCACCACCATAGACAAAGCAGAGTCCCCCTTCCTGAAACTGTAAAAAAATATAAAGCTATATTTTTTTACTCTTTTACTGACCTAGTTCTTTTGACTAAAATCAGTCCTGATAAGATCTCTAAAAACATATATATTCTTAAGGATTTTGAACCTTTAAAATTTAGAAATGGTTTGTCTATATGTGAAGAAGACAGATAGAAAGACACCCAGAGGGAGGAATTCTAACTGCTGCACAGTAGAATTTACATCTGTATACTCTAGAGATATGTTTATATTTGTACGTAAATGCATATTCATAGTTCTAGTATACAAACATAAAGCCTGTTTTAGGAAATAAGGAAAATAAATGGATTGTAAAATCCATTTGAGACACAAATAACGCCCAAAAAAACTGTTTTCCAGTCTAAACAGAAAAAGGTTACATTCATATTGCTACTATCAAGTGGAAAGTTTGGACCAATCCCAATATCCCATATTGGGATGGATGATGGTCCATGTCATCATGTTGTTTAGCAGCTATGGTCTGTAGTCCACTCCACGTGTGATTTTATTTTTTGTTATAACGCTAAACCAGCAAAACCGGTGTCTCATCAGCTCCAGGATTGATCATGTAGTTAGTGTTTTTGGTAGCTGCTTCCAGTCTGCAGAAAGACCAAAACATAAATAATCGTTCTAATATGATGGACTGCAACTAACTAATCAGCACTCAATGTATCATTCTCTCATTCCCCCGTAGTTAATTTTTAGTTTTAATTCTCTTAACTCTACTTGGTCACAAAAAAAAAATGCCGTGATTTTAAACTTACAGTTTTTTGTGTCTCAAAGTGAAAGACCGAAAAACGTTTTCATTTTTTCAATAACAATTTGTGAAACAGAAATTGAAACACCAAATAATGCAAGGACCCCAATGTACACACTTTGTATCAGCATTAATTAAAAAAAAGGCAGTAAGAAACATAAAAACAACAGCAGAAAAGTTAAAGGTTAAAATTGCAGATTTGTCACTCTGCTACTGGATAGAACAGCTAATATTACAACTGACAATCCCAAAAGATGGAAGCTGGAGATTAAGACGGGTTCATGTTAGAAAAAAACCCACGAGCAGGAATGATATGAAAATAAAATATAGGCATAACGGACATGAAAATTAGTAGATATTAGTCTTCTTGACGGACTTTAATGAGAGCTGAATCAATTAAAAGGAGACAAATTAAAATGAGCTCAACCTTAAATATCTACAGTAGTAAAATGTAATATATGCATTAATGAGGCAATAATATTCATTCAACTTCATCATAGTAAAACACTTGGAGGGTATGTTTTATGGCAGAATGAGTGGTGTTAATGTACTCTCTTCTAATATTAAATACATCCTTCAACTTAAGGAAAGTTTTCAATGCTTGAATTTTACCTATAGTTGGGTACTTTCTTAGCGTATTAATGCTATTTAAACTTATGTATGATCTGAATACTTACAAAGGTGTCGTATATACGATGTAAATGCAATGTGTAGAAAATATTTAAATTTGTATTATTTCCAGGGTGACAAAGGAGATAAGGGTGGCATCGGTGCTAAAGGACTGAAAGGTTATCCTGGCCACAAAGGTGATCAGGTAGACAAATCTCATTTTACTAACCTTATCTCTAGAATAGTGGGAATCTTGAGGTGGACTGAGGTATATAATGTTCTTCATATCTTGAACAGGGGCCTGTTGGACCAGTGGGACCAAAAGGAAGTCTGGTGAGAGAAGTCATTGATCTTTTTACATGTGTCTGCGAAAGGACTTCGCTTTTTTCCAATCGTTACACACTCAACATGCCACTTTTGTGAACAGGGTGATCCAGGTGCAGCGGGCGATATGGGCATCAAAGGAGACCAGGTATTGTGTGTCAAGTTCTGTTCATCCTGCAGCAACAGTTGTCAGTGTTGTTTTGAAAGAGGTCAACTAATTTCAGTGTCTTTTCAGGGTCCGCCTGGTGTCACTGGAATCAAAGGAGAGGTATAACAAAACAGATTTTTTTTTTCACTTTTCACAAAGATTTCGGGAACAGTGACAGAAACAACGAAATAAACATAAAGGTTATAATCTTGTTAAAGTTTCAATAACATTTTCTTTTTTACCACCTTCAGCGTGGAGAGAAGGGCCCAAGAGGAGCCACAGGAGATGAAGGTAGAGCTGGCCGACCAGGCCACCAGGGTTTAGCGGGTCCAATTGGAGCTCGAGGACTGGAGGGAGAACCAGGCTTCCCTGGCTCACCAGGCCCCAGAGGACTACCTGTAAGTGATATGTGATAATAAGTGAACTTTACCAACACACAATCTGTATAATGCCTCACGGCAAGAAGGATCTTGGTTCAATTCACCTGGGCACCTGGGTCCCTTTTGTGTGGAGATGGTATGTTCTCCCATTTTTGCATGGGTTTCCTCCAGGTGCTCAGGCTTCCTCCCACAGTCAGAAAAAAATGCAGTATAGGTGAACTGGTGACTCTTAACAGGGGGTAAATGCAGTATGTGAGTTTCATTTTTTATCTTTTTTTATGCATCTGTCTCTCGCTGATTATCAGCTGGGATAAGCTTCTCCTGCTGGTACCCATGGAAGGATGAATGGGTGGACGGACTATTTATTTTTTCTTTTACTTTTCTTTTTAGCAATAATGGTTTCCGAGAGTAAAGTCAATTTTATTTGTATGAGATCATTTCACAACAAAAGTTGTCTAAAGGCAGTCTCCAAAAACGAGCAGGTGTACAATCTACTTTAATTCTATTCAGAGACTCAACATTTACTACAACAATAAGCACTTGGCTACAGTGGCAAAAAAATTAAACAAAAGAACTGAACAAAAAAAATGCCTTTTAAAAGGCAGAAACCTTGAGCAGATCCTGACTCTGGGTGAGCAATGCTCTGCCTTGACTGGTTAGGTATTGAGAGAGAGAGAAAGCAAGAGAGGGTGACGGTGAGAGTAAGGGATAGAACGGGTGACGGTGAGAGTAAGGGATAGAGCGGGCGGAAGGGGGATTGGGGGAAGCTTATTGTTTGAGCTAAAATCAAACAACTGAAACATAAACTTTTTTTTTTTCACTCTATGGGATTGTAATAAATATTAAATTTGTAGCCATGCCATTTGTGTTTCTCTAGACACACCTGCTCAAAATGAAAGTAGAAAGTCCCTTTATCTTTCTGTATATGCTTGAATAAGTAAACAAGAAAATAGTTTTTGGGTACTTGTGGATGCCTGATCTGTGATATCCAAAATGACAAAAAAATAGTGTTGAGCCATCCTGACTATGTGTTATTGTTTATCATTCAACACATCACAGGGCCCAAAGGTGACTGATGAAAAGCTTCGGGATATCTGCTCAGCTGTTGTTGAAGGTAAAGTTTTTTCACTTCAATTGATCCTTTTAACCCTCCTTATGTTGCTTATTACATTTTAACTAACTTATTATTTCCCCAAAAAGTCTGGGATGTGATGGAAGCGTCATCACCGACACAGCGTCTGTTTCCGCCACAGATCATTCATGCTAGCGCAATAACCGTATTAATCATTGACATAATAGCAAACATACTCCACTGAGTCTTTTTTGACTTTTTTTTAAATTTGCATTTGAAATAAAAAAGTTATTGACAGTATTGAGATGGGAATTGTTGGCGATGTAATGACGTTTTGTCTCAATCAATATAAATTTGAGGTCTGGTTCACACATCTAAACTTAGGAAAAACTGAGTCAAACTGAGTCGAAATTGACCTGAACACATTATTTATCTTCACTTATATTTGTGTAAAAGAACTGCTTCAATAATTAAATTCCTTCATCGCCTATGTAGAACAATTGGCAGAGTTTATGAAGGAGATTCTCAAGAGACCAGCAGCCCTTGGTACCCCAGGTATTCCTGGACCAGCGGGACCTCCGGGCACCCCTGGAAAAGATGGAGCAGCAGGCGCCGCCGGGCAAATGGGTCCCAAAGGTCATCCAGGCTTCTTTGGACTTCCAGGTGCACCAGGCAAGAAAGGTCAGCAGTTCTTTTTATATCCAAAATCTTCAGAAAAGTCTTAAATGGTTTGCAGGCACTGATCCTGTTTCACCTCTGTTGGATGTAGAGGCAGGAAAATGAATGAAGCTTTTACTGAAATCATGACTGTGGGTTGTGGCAGTAAGCCCTTTGTTTTCACTCTGCCTGAGCACATTGAGAGAAGTTCTCTCAAGTGTTATACAGAAAGGATTCACCCATGCATAACATTTTACAATCACTGTTTCACTCAACGAGGCTGCGTCAGAACTGAGCCATTTACTTTCCTAATTACTTTCCCTGTAAGTGTGAAAACAGTACGACTCTCCATATCATCTCAGAATTAATTCCCTCCATGTTCTCTTATCTTCTGTAGGTGATGCCGGGGAAAAGGGAAATAAAGGTGATAACGGAGAGGACGGTGTTGGAATTAAAGGAAGCCAAGGCGCACCAGGTGTTCCAGGTAAAGCTACACTCTTGTCATAATTAAAGCACATTGCTGCTGAGACAAAAATAAACATCTGTCTCTACTAACAGTGGATCTGAAATTTTCCCCACTTTTGTGGAAGTGAGTATAAACTATAGTATAGCCGCTGTTATTATGCAGAATATTAATTTCTCAAAGGAGGAGATAGGTTTGGAAGCAGCATCTAAGCTTTAAGCCTCTGTTTGGGCATCTATACCTGCAGCAGTTGACTGCATCTTCAGAGTGAAGCATCAGCAGAGCAGAATCAACATTAAAGTCTCCCTGTGGAGTATTCTTCTGGACAAAGAAGTTTATGTTTACATTGAATATAATTCTTTCCTTTGTTTGCGGTTTTGTTGCTGTGCTTCTTGGATTTTTATTATTGTAGATCACTTAAATCATGAGGAACAATTGGCAGTCAGTTCAATCTTTTGTAAGCTATTAGTGGTCAGTTAGTCCTCTGGTATCTTTCACTTCCACAATGAACTACTGACCGGAACACGCCTGACATTTCCCTTTTTTTTAGTGAATAGATGAATGTAATCTCTCTGTACACAAAATGTAGTAACTGTAAAATGTTTCACTTCTGATTAAATTTTTTTTAATTCTATTCTATTTAATTCTAATTCTGATTGCATTAATTTAAGTTTGACTTTAAAATTCGATATTTCATATTTCCACCACAGGTGCTCCAGGTGCTCCCGGCATTGGCAAAGATGGCAAAAATGGAGTACGAGGTGACACAGGTAGTCCTGGTGTTCCAGGAACATCTGGCCCAAGGGGACCTTCAGGGCAACCTGGACTTTGTGATCCATCAACCTGTATAAGCAGACTTCCACCTCTCTATATGTTTGGAGGAAAGAAATCTCCCAGCTACAAAAACTAGACCACATAGCTATTTGAAACACTAATCCATCGGTGACCATATTTAAGGGCTCACAATTCCAGGCGTCATCTTTGGGAGTCTACAAAGTTCCCATCGAAACTCGGAAACAGAGACTGATCACAACTGTAGAATACTGTACAGATGTTTAAACTTGTATGTGATTTTACATAGTTTATCTAATGTCAAAAGATAACTGTACTGATGCCAAAGAAACTTTTTCCAGCTGATGACAGGCATGCAGGCCCATGAGTCGTCCCAAACCAATCTATGAATTTATAACTGCTTACGTCAGACCTTCAGGAAAACCAAATGTACCTTTTTTAAAGTCTAAAACATAAAGTGGTACAGTCCTATGATTTCCTATTGTGCTTTCCTTGAATAAGATTGCTGAAAACATCATCTCTACTAATTTAGCAACATGTAATCCCTATTGAGAGAAATTTCCGACCGCTGATTTTCCATTGCGGTCACGAGTCAGAAAATAATTTGGTGAAGTGAGACTGTCTTCTTTCTTTTCTTCCAATGTTCACATTAATATCAACAATAAAAGCACAAACATGAACTGACTCACACACAAAGGTAATAATAATATTCTTAATTTGTTTTGCCAGATACTGTCGTATAAATGATCTATTTTAAACAATGTAATAATAAAGTGATATGTTTTGGAAGTGTATGATTAGTAGTATATTAATTATGCTCAAAATCTTGATCATCAAAGTCAAATGGCAATATTATCCCTGAAACTTGCCGAGTGGTACTTTTCTAGTAATGTGAAATACATTGGAACTAAATTTCTGACTCCGCCCCTTTATTTGGATCTACTACAAAATGTAAGGGCTACTCCCTTGCTCTATGCATTACCCTTCTATCAAGTTTTACCAAAATCTGTCAATTAGTTTATGAGTAATTGAGATAAATGTTGAAAACAGCATTATTATACAATGTCAAAAATAGTGCAAACCTATATCCTAGTTCCGCCCCCGTTATATGGATCCTCTTCAAAATTTACTTGGTTCGTCCTTACTATTGTTCTACCATGTCAAAACTAAAATAGACCTGTAAACCCCAACAGCAAGGATATATCCCTGAAAAGTCTCAAATCCCCTGCTTTGACAAGTAATCCCCTGAAGTTATATCCGAAGAACAGTGTTTTCAAATTAAAAAAAGCTCCCCCATTGCATAAAATAAGAACTATTTGAGTAAAATATTGAAATGTAGAAGATAAATCAGCTTGAGTCTATTGATATGCACAGATTTGTAACTGAATTGGACCAACAGATAGGAGATTTTTCATAAAAAAGCTCTCCCTTTTGGGTAAAATATAAACTTTGAGAGTAAATTATGATTTAAACAAGATAGAGCTCATCGAGTCGAGTCATATGATCCAAATCTGGCATATGCACCAACTTTGGAAAGTTTGGAAATAAAAATACCCGTAGGGTCGGAAATAAACAACCGACCGCTCCCTTAATCAATCCAGTCCTTCTTCGCCAAAAGGGCTATGTTTGGGTTATCTCATTTTTCTTTTCTTTGGACGCAGAAGCGGCAATGATAATGTCATAAAATCCCGCGTATTCTGGGTTATAATAAGGACAGTAGTTCACTCAAAATCAAATGAAATGTTTAAAAAGCCAAGTCTTGCAAAGTTAAAGAAAGTGAAAGCAAAGTCCTGACTCTGTTTCTTTACATTGATTCACACCAACATTTTAAGGTCTTTCCCTGTCATATGCTCAAATTCCTATCAAGTTTCACTCATATCCTTCCCAACCCTTTCCAGGGTTTTTGCCCAACCCTGCTAATAAACAAACAGTCAAAACAATGATAACCTCCTTGGTGTTGATAATTATGAAAGGCAACTTGCCATGTCATGTGCATATGGTGTAATCAATATGAGTGAAATTCCACAGCCGCCGCACATTAAAATGGTTTTGTCTTGAACACAATGACCTCCTTGCGTTGTTATGGATATAATCTGAATTCAGCAGGACATATCACTGCTGCATGGCTACAGAGGAAAGTCAACACGATCCCTACCTCTGTCTGCACAGCACAAATACATTCACAGATCAAACATGACCTTTACCAAGCTGCAGGGAATGGGTTTGCCTGGCCGCCACGCAAAGGACAGCCCCGTGATTTAATAGGTCTCATGATGGCCAAGAGTCAGTACGTTTTAGCTAGTGTGCCTAAATGATGCAAATGGGCTATAAATCTAATTTGGGAAAAGATTAGGGAAATATTAGTAAGTGCTGGTGATATTCAGCATACAAATAAGAATAATGATATTGTAGTCCAATGTATATTCTATTTCTCATTATTTATAGCCATACACATTGTGCATCTCTCATTTGGACCCTTCCCTGAGCATCACCTTTTATAAAAAAAACAAAAACAAGGCAAAGCCTATATTATAAAATGAATCAGTTCCAATCTTTATTATACATTACAATACAAGTGGTGTTTCCAATACTTACAATATACTACTAATTCAAAATAGCACCAATTCTTCAGGAAAAATGGGAAAACTTGTTAAATATATGTCTGCTACTGCAATTAAATCACATTCTGTATTGGTTCAAATCATGAATAATTTAGCAGTATAACTTTTAAAAAAAAGAAGAAAAGGTCCTTTAGCAAAAATGGATGATTTTTAATAATACAAATTTGCTTTAAAAAAAAGAAAAAAAAGCTGTGTGCAGCAATGTACCATGCCAGCTTGGAACAAATAGTTGGTTAATGTACCAAACATTTACAAATACCCAAGAAAGGGCAATACTTACATGGTATGATTGTTTGATATTAGATCAATGACAATGAAAAAGATAATGGAAACATATTAAATATTCTGGTATGACAATCATTCCAAACGCACACATAGCACCAGGTGTAATGTAGTTATGATATCAACATTTGTCAGAAGATAGTAAGAATGTAAATGGACCTAAATATTTCTAAATAATTTTAAATTATGTCATCACTGAACATTGTGTATTTATTAAATGGCACTTTTTGTTATACACAGGCAGTAACCCCTAATTGTTGCGGATTAATGAATAAATGTTACTTTGTGTCCTCCACAAAAAGTGGAATTTGCTATATAATGGTAAGTCTAACATTTTGTTGCTAGAATAAACTAATAACTAATATAAGCTAACATTACGTACCATTAGTAGCTTATATTAGCTACCAAAAGCAGTTAAAAATATCTACCAAAAGTAGCTAATATTTGCTAAGGTAAGGTACCATAAACAGCCACTATGAGGTATCATGAGAAGCAGAAATTAGCAACCGCAAGTAACTATATCAGCTATCTTAAGCAGCTTATGTAGCATGAGTAGCTAATATTAGGTCCCATCATTGACTAACATTAGCTACCACAAGAAGTTAAAATATCTACCACAAGTAGCTAATATTTTCTAATGTAAGGAACCACAAATAGCTTACAGAAATTAGCAACCGCAAGTAACTATATCAGTTACCAAAGTAATTATATTAGCTAACATTAGGTAACACAAGTAATCAATAATAGGTTCCTTAAGTAGCAAATCCTATTAGCTGCCACAAGTAGCAACTATTTTTTGACACATGTAGCTGATATTAGCTACCACAAATAGCAACTATTAGGTACCATGGGTAGCAAATATTAGCTACCACAAGTAGCTAATTTTAGCTACTGGTGAATGTACTCATGCCAGAGCAAGTGAAGCTATGAGGCAAAACCACTGAGTGTACCAAATGTTGCGAGCCAAATTTGGTTTCTTATGAATTTCCATTTGCAAGATGAAGAATACTGCTCTTTCAAAAATCATATAACACCTCGCCTTACCGCAACAAATATAATGGTTTTGCCTCCAGTTCAGGCAAGAAATATTTGTCAAGCCAAAACTTCCCATCTGGTTTACCAACTTCTTTGAAATTCAGTTATGCCACAGCCCAAACTTCACATTTTATCACTTTCTATTAGGGAACCTGAGCAAGAGATGATATAAGAATGTCTGGAAAATATAATACTCAAATAAAATGTGTAATTTCTCCCCATCATTTATTTTTTTCCTTGGTGTATTTTAATGTTTCATTTTATTTTATAAAGGAAGACAATTGTGCAGGCTTTTCAGGAGGTTTTACATCACCAGCACGACTGAGCTTGGGTGGAGGGGTTTAATTAGCCCATGAGGGACCTGAAGCAAAAAAAAAAGTCGGAGCATTGTAGTAAAAGGGCTACTACAATGCCCTGGTCTTCAGGACGCAGGGAAACAACACACCGATTTTATGTTCTAGGGGACGAGTAAGAAAAGCCATGTTTTAAGAGAGCTGGGCTGAGCTGCCTGGATGCTGCCCTTAATGAGCTTCACTTAAAAGAAAGGAAGTGACACTTTGAAGAAAGTAGTGTGAAACAAGTCGCTTTTCAAGAAAGGTGTTAAAAAGCTACAATTATGCTCCCTCCCCCAAGCTGTTCACCACCCAGATTTTTGCACAACTCAAAGCCAGAATGACCGGGACCAGTCGTTAAACATTAAAGCACAACTCTAACAGTGATATTTCTTCCTCGCTTGAAGTCTTTCTCTTTGAGTTTAATGGGCAACCTGTATGAATTATTCATACATTTCATGCTATAATTATTTATTATGAATTGAAACAATTGCCTGCTGATTGATGTGTGGTTGCTGTGTTGCATTTCTTTGGCAAATAATTCCGGAATGACATCAATTGAGTCCCTACCAAAACAAGAAGCAATGGCAAGCCTCTAATTTATTTTCTAAGTCCTTATTCTTTTCCCCAGCTTTTTTTCCAGAATATTAAATTTGCTTTGTTTTTTCCCCCAAATAAGTAAAAAATGATTACCTACAAATCAAGCAAAGATCCAATTTGTTTATGGGGAATTTTTTGGGTGCTATTTTATTTTTCTGCCTCCTTAAGGATGTCATTACAATTCAAAACAAGGCTACAAAAGAACAACTGCACCAGTTTGGAGGCGATGAAAGCCCAAATAGGGTAATCCATCACTCGCGACAACCCCTAGTTAACACATCTCCTACAGAAAATCCCTGTTGGTACCGTCTGTCTTCGCTGCTGCCATTCATAACAATAAAATAGATCATTTCCTTTGCCAGAGCAACAAGTAAAAGACTTATAGAAGTCTATCCTAGTAAGCCTTAGCTGGCATGTATTAGTGACTTTGTGGGGGTGTAGGGTGGGCTATGATGGAAGTGATCCAAAAAAGACCTTCTTCAACATTTGAGATAATTACTGATAAAAAAGTACAATATCCAACTCCAAATAATCAGGAAGTTAGGGCTACATTAACATTAAAAGCCCCATTGTTCAATTCCTTGTTTTTCTTTGTTCTGATCGGATTTGCTCGTCTTGATGGTTTACATTCATAATTACATTATAACCTTTATTAAGCTTTAATATGAATGCATCCGTCCTCAACATGGTGCACAGATTGATACTTTTTTTTGCAAGGCATCCGCATCAACAACAAGAAAAATCATATCGTCATACATTTGCCAGGAGCGAACGTCTCTGGAGGACAGAAAACATTTTAGCTGACATTCTCCATCACTGATTTCGTCACCTCTCATCTCTTGTCATTTTGTTTCACTGTGCTGCCAGTCATGGCTGATGCATATATGCAAAAATGAATAAATTCCTATTCTAACTCATTCATACCACATGGCCAAAAATGGGATTTCTGTGTGATTTTGGACCACATATGAAGCCGATTCAAGTCTGATTGGACTTCTGTGTCCACCAAGCCCTGAATATATCACATTTTCGTCACTTTAAGCAAAAAATTTGAATTGAGTCACTTCAGCCTGATGATGTGAATGTAGCCAGAGATGAAGGAATTGCATTAGCCTTATTATCTCCCTACTGTATGTTAGAGGAAGCATGTAAGTGAATAGAAAAACTGTTTAGCTGCCCACTTTACCCATATTAAATCTGAAATTGTCCCCATCCATCCTAGGCTTCAAAGCAAAAAAAACAAAAAAACAAAAACTGACCGGCAGCACATATTGCTTCAGCTCTCCATAGTGAGGTTATCTTGAAATAGAAAAGTTCTTGATTCAGACTGACACCATCAAGTTCACAGATATTGCTGGACTTCAAGCTTTTCCTATGTCTTCTGTTCTAAGTCCCCTTGACATTTTTGGTGTGGGGTCTGTGTGCCAAGCTCGCATAGTAGGCACACTGACTGGGGTCACATTGGCCAGGAGGACCTGGAGGTCCAGTCTGACCATGGGGGCCAGGGTTTCCGGGTTCTCCCTGGGCTCCAACTTGTCCTGGGCCTCCGTCTTTTCCATAACCAGGCAAACCAGCTGGGCCTTTAGTAGGAAGAAGTGAGTACAAGGAGTAAGACCCTGTTTAGACTTGGTTTCAAAATTGGTTTTGAGTGATCGTGGTCACATGACAATGAGAGAAATTACTAAATACTTGTGTAAACAACCTCTAAAACACATTGTGCTCCGATCACTCTAACCACATGCCGAGATTGTCTGGGACGCATTTGACCACATATGTTTTTTAGTGCAAAAATAAATATATGTCCTGATGTGTCTCCAACAAGAGGGTAACAGGGAAATACTTAATCAGTGCTGAACGTGGTGGTTGTATTGGCGTAAGCACGCAACCAGTATTGTGGCTAACATTGCATCGGCGAAAGGCGAAAGCCACTGCTTTCCTAACCTGCTTCAATTTTTGCCTGTTCCTGCATTTGAGGGTCAAAAATTACTTTTTTCCGTCAGTCTCAACAGTTGGAATAGTCCGTACATGTATATTAGCTGTTGTTAGGTAGCCAGTGCTAGCTAGCTAAAGAAATCTGGCGCTTGACTTACGTGACTGATAACTATGCGCACTGCCCTTTGACCTTGTAGTTGAAGGGACGTAGGCATCAATGTAATCTGAAGACAAGTGGTCAGCGCGACACATTTGGAAACCCATGATAGACACAGGTATCAACAGCGAAGGGTCTCGCTGTCTGCTTGTGTTGAGATTGCTCAAAATGCATTTTAAAACCAAGTCTAAACAGGGTCTAACAGATTTGTTATTACCTATTGGGCCAGGGGGTCCATTCTCTCCTCTTTCACCAATTCCAGGCTCTCCCTTTTCTCCAGTGGTTCCTTTCTCACCTGGAAGGGACAAAAAAACAGAATTGCCGATCAGATTCTTTTCACATTACCAGCGGACATATTTACTGATTTTATCCATGAGCATTACTGTACGTTGAAATGGGTTCAGGACATTTAAATAGCTCTTCAGAGTTTTAGGGCTTTATTAATAATTGGACAATTAAGAGTTAAGCGTTAAGAGTTAAGTTAAGGCTTATATCTTAGAAAGTGGGAAACATTTTCCTTAAATTGGTGAGACATGTTGATGGATTGTGTGGAATATCGGAAAATGTGTAATATCCGGCTAGAACAGTGGTGCAGTGGGTAAGATAGTTGTCTGACAGCAAGAAGGGTCTGGATTGTTTCACCTGCATCTTGTTGCCAAGATGGAGTTGACTTCTGTGTATTTATCTACTCACTCTTTTCTATGATATTGTACATAGAAACAAAAGTGTGTATTTTACAAATTAAAGAGACTCTACGTTCATATGACAATGGTGAATGGTGTGAATATGATCTTTGTGCGCACAGATTCCAGATGCTCTTGCATGCAACTGAGGCCAGTAGTTGGTCAAACCTCTCAACATCAACACCACAGATTAAATGCCTATATGATGGTCTCTGCGTACACAGAAACGGTGCAGTAACTCTACCATTTACTGGATAAACTGCTAATAAACTGAACAAGGTCTGCAGCACAACATAGCCTCGTTGTTGATCAAAAAAGAGCTACTAGGCTGAAATGAATTGTACATTTTCATATTACATAGACATTGAAACTAATTTTTCTTTCAACAGATAGTTGACATATAGATAAATACGTTATTGATCCCAAGGGAAACAATATGGGAAAAGTTTCGGGTGAATCCATGTGAATTGTTTCTTGTGTTTTTTGCTCATTTGTATGGTTTATCACTTTTAATCAAACATTTTCCAAACCATCCTGAGGCTAGGATGCATCAAAATGCATTTTCCAGTGAATCCATGTGAATTGGATTCACTAGAATCCAATTGGAGCTCTACCACTTTTTCTTCAAGTTGGTCCTCATCCTTGAGTTGCACAGTTATAAATAGTAAAGTCCATTCACTCGAGCTTGCATTTGGAGAACTGGAAAGTAAAAAAACCCTGAAAACCAAGGAAACTCAAGCAATATCTTCCAGTTGCTGTCCTACCTTTAGGTCCCAGGGGTCCCCTTGGTCCTTCTCCTCCACTCTGTCCAGGCATACCAGGCTCTCCAGGAGGGCCAGATCTTCCAGTGCTGCCATCCTTACCTGATGGGCCTGGAGGTCCTGGTCGACCTACAGTACTCTTCACATGAGCCGGCTGTATCTGAGCCATGAGATAAGCCAGTTTGGCTGGACAGAAGAAAGAAAGGGAAAAAAATTTGGCTGATATCTCCCTGACTTCAAAGATAAATTGCAGACGGTATGAAATTGATCAGACACAGGAAAAAATAGACTCCTCACCATCTATTTGTTTTGCCAGTTCCTCCTGGATGAGCCGCCTCATCTGCTCAAGTGATACTGACTCTCCCTGAGACAACAGAGGAGATAAACTCAATTATTAATATAATCTGTAAACATAAACTGTGCAGAATACAGATGTAGTTTGTTTTAAAGCTTTCATGAAAACAACTTACCCTTTGGCCAGGGATACCAGGGTTTCCTGAGGATCCCTGTGGGCCCGGAGCTCCAATTTCTCCTGGTGGTCCTGACATGCCCATCATCCCTGTGTGGCCCTTTCTACCTGGGGTTCCAGGGTTTCCAGGTATACCTGGATCACCTGAATGTCCCTTCTCTCCTTTCATACCCGGGGTGCCCTTTAGATAACATTAGTAGACAGCAAATGTTAAAGCATCTACAAAACTGTCATACAACTGGCCAGAGAAGAAGAATAAAGGGAGCACAGTTTGGTCTTATTGTGTAGTGCCTGTTCATGTAACCAAACCTTTTTGACCTCAATGAAATATAGTCAAATATTGAAATCTGTTTTAAAATGTATGTTCCTTTGTTCTTAGTTTAATTTGGTCATCGTTCTGTGGGATATTGTCGAATCATCCCCGCCACATCCGCCACTGATCCTTCTTGTTAATGCGGTAATTCAAAAACTATATCATGGATCATTTTGAAATTATATATGCACCTGAGAGCGAGGAAGAGCTGGATTGATTTTTGGGTGAAAAAGTTCCGTTGAATATTTTTGATACTAGGCGGAGCTTTATCTCCCAATTTGTCTGGGCCATAATTTTTCAACCGTTGGTCCAATTTAGTCTAAATTTGGTGCACATGAATCAACCCAAGGGGCTCTATCTAGTATATATCATATATTACCCTAATAGTTAATATGTTACTCAGTGGAGGGAGTTTTTTATGAAAAGCTGTGTGTTTTGGACATATTTTCCTAACTGTTGGTCAGATTTTTGTGCATATGAATCAACTCGAGGAATATATCTTGTAAACATTACATTTTACTCTAGGAGTTCATATTTACTCACTAGGGGAGCTTTTATACAAAAAAAACACTATTTTCTATTTTAACTCAAAAAAAATTTCATGGATCATCTTGCATTTTATATACCTCATAAACCTTAGTGTGAGGAAGAACCGGACTGATCGGAAAGATCAGTTTTATATTTCTGACACTAGGAGCTTTATCGCCAAGACTTTTTGGGCCATTATTTCTCAACTGTTGGTCTGATTCTGTCCAAATTTAGGGAACATGAAATGACTCAAATCTATCTATTATACATTGTATTTTATTCCAAAAGTTCTTATTTTAAACACTAATCTGGTGCATATGAATCTACTCGAAGAGATCTGTCTTGTTCATATCATATTTTACCCTAATTTCTCATATTTCACTCACTAGGGCAAGTTCTTTTAAGGAAAAATGCAGTGACAACATTTAACACAAGGAGTTCAACCAGGGGGATCGCTTGTACAATGTATGGGATTAGTGACTTGTTGGGGATATAAACTTGCTTTCGGCAGAGGTCTTGTTAAATCAATGCTATTGGTACTGTGTGGTCACTGTTAAAATTGTAATAATTTCATGATTGTTTTGCTAAAATGGGTTTGAGGATATGGCCTTACAAAGTCAAGTCTTAGACACTAGGAGATTGATGATACCAAATGACTGTTTATGATTTTTTTGTATGGAAATCTCGGAAGATGGAGATGAGAAGAGAAGATTTTGCTGTTAGATCTTCTGTTTATCTTCTATGTTGTCTATTAGCTACATTTTCTCATAATTTGTTGATCTTTCTGTGTTGTTACCTTTGAATTATCCGCTTGTGTGGTAGTCTATCATGTTCACCTATGCCTCCCAGCCAGCTGTGTCTCATTACTCTGTGGACTTCAGTCTGTGATTATCGGTCCCCTTTGCCATTTAGTTGTTGATCCATGTGTCACACATGGATCAACCCGTTTCCCCTCTTGTTACTCTTCTTCACCGTTTATGTTTCATTATATTTAGCTCTGTTCTATGATTGGGTCTTTTTTTTCCTGCTTCAACTTGAGACCTATTAGCATGGATAGCATACACTAATAATAATACATTTATATATGGGTCTTTCAAGACATTCAAAGTCACCTTACAGATACAACAGTAAAACAACAAATATCAGGATATAAGTAAAAAGATATGCAATAAAAAACTGAAAATTCATTAAAATGTCAATACAATGATCTCACAAAATAAGCAAATCTATAAAGATGTGTTTTCAGGAGGGATTTGAAGGTGGGGAGTAAAATACAGACTCCACTTTTCCTGTGAAACACAGACGTTAAGGTGTAATTACTGAATAACATGAGGTCCTTAGGTAATACCAGTCCCCCTGGGAATAGGGCAAATTGTTTATTACCTCTGTACAAATTCGGTATCTGGATTTGTTTATTAAAATTCTGAAGTGTATGATTGAAGTCCCCGGTTTGGTTTCTCCATGGAGCCTGAACAGTTCAGTATTCAAGAGATTTAGAGATTTAAATATGACTCTGCTTATGTTCCAAGATCAGTTTGAATCACATGTGTCAATCAGGTCTGAATTATTCTCACTGTATCTCCTTTGAGGCCTCGATCACCAACTCTGCCTGGCATTCCCTATAAAACACCAAAAAACAACTGATGTGAGCAAGAAATATGCATTTTTACATCTTATTAGAAGTTCTTGTGAAAGTCCTCACCTGTTTTCCTTCGGGGCCAATTGGACCGGCTGGTCCCTGGAAAATTATGATAAAAGGTAACATTATCCACACTTAGCCATATTTATGAGATGCATGTAATCTTTTTTAATTGTCAAATCTAACACTCACCCCTGGGCCTTTAGGACCACTAAAGCCTGGTAATCCTGGGTTTCCGGGCTCTCCCTTGTCTCCTCTTATACCCTGTTTGACAGAGACATGGCCGTCCATCACATGACACACGAGGCACACTGCACTTGTTTCTTAAAAGCCTCCCTCATCTGTGAGGATACAGCAAGATTAACACTTTAGCGGGAACTCTTCCAGGCATGCTACAGTGTTGCATTTGGAAATCTCATAAACCAATCCTGTCGTGGTACATGCCAGCTTGAAGACATACAAGTGAATATTTAGAGATGTCGGCCTGATGTCGAGCCAGTTCTGGCAGCCAGAGAGTGAAGGAATTTATAAATACTTGCAGAATGAATTCCACCCACCTTTATCACTCTGTGCTACCTTCAACCATCTGATAACATTTTTAGCTTTTTTATCTGACCTTAACTACAAGTATCTTCCCCCACCATCAATATCTCCTCTTATAACCTGCCTCCCTCTGGTTACAGCACCACCATCCCCTCTCTAGGCTATTTATGATGATCTGCTGCATCTGTTGACTGATATCATCAACTTCTATCTGATAGCTGGCTCTATATCCTCTGCCCTGGAGTTAGCAGCAGTTACTCATTCTCTTCCTTAGAAATGATCCTTTCAACCAAACTAAAGCAGCTCCATCCCCTTCTTTCCAAATATTCCACATGTTGTTGCAGCTTAAGTTGAGATTTTGTTCTCGGGTTTCACAAGATCTCATGATTCTGAGCAACTACATGTGATTCTGTTAAATAATAATAATAATCTTCCTTTATTTATCATACATTACACAGTACATATATACAGTACAGCTTTGTGAACTTTATCTCTGCATTTAAACCATCCCTGAGTGAGCAGTGGGCGGCCCCTGTGAAGCGCCCGGGGAGCTGAGGTTTCAGGGTCTTGCTCAAGGACCCACGGCACATTGCGTCAGGGGCTGGGCTCTTACTCTGGTCTCCTGGTTCAGGGACGACTTCTCTATAGTGAAGAATCTATCTTGATGACCTATGACTGTCTAGCTGTCTCTTAATCCCAGGCCCAACCACTGATGACCTCGAGCTGTAAAAGTGTGTTTTAGATGTCCTTGCTCTCTACTAGATAAAACAGGATATATTGCCCTCTAAAGGTTAGCAGACAGGCAGGAAAATATGTTGGTCTTTATATGACTCTGGATGGTGACACAGTTAATGGGGCTGGGATAACTCATATTAATAAAACACCCAATATTTACATATTTTAACATAGAGATAATAAGCATTAAATACTCATGCAGCATGAGTACACATTGTAGAAAAAAAAAAAAAAAATGGATGCGAGTTATATCTACAAAAATGAACAGTTTTGATTATAATAAAAAATAAGCTTCTTTGAAATATCAAAAGGCATCTTCAGTACCTGGGACAAATAGCCTACATAAAGTTCAGGAAAATGCTGATTTTTTTTGTTTTTGTTTTTGAATGATAAACCCTGCCAGCACAATGAACAAAAATTAAACTTGTAACCATCCATATGGGTTGGCATGGTAGTGCAGTGGGTAGCACAGCTGTTTCACGGCAAGAAGGTTCCAACTTCAAATCCACCTCTGGCCTTGAGACCTTTCTGTTTGCATGTTCTCCCCATCTTTGCATGGGTTACCTCGAGGTACTCCAGCTTCCTTCCATAGTCCAAACACATGCAATATACTGTAGGTGAAGTGAAACTCTCATTTGGCAGTAGTGTGTGAATGAGAGTTTGAATGGTTGTCTCTCTATCTGTTTGCCCTTTGTACCCTGCCTCTTGCCCAGCCTCAGCCTTAGCCCCCTCACGGGAGCCTCAACACAATAAGCCTTTACTAAAATGAATCGATGGACCATCCATTTGTCCATTTTCTGTAATTCTTTATCCTGTGCAGAAGATGAGCTTCTTAACAGCCGTTCCGTGTTCAAAGCAGTGAGGTGCAGTGAGGTTTGACACTTTCAGAGTCGGATTTACAAAAATATAGACACAATAGAGCATAGCTTAATTTCCAGCTTGCACTCTGACTACTGGTTGTGTTTCATATCTTATATCAGAATTCTCAACACATACATAGGTAAGATACTGTACATATACGGCAAGAGAAGAACCTTAAATTTGTACCGGCTCAGAGAAATGGCACATTTGCTCTGCACCTTTTGCAGGCCCTATTTTTAGGGTTCGCCACAGCGGATAATGCCTGGCAATACCCTCCCATTTATTTGGGTTTGGGAACAGCACTAGATGTGGCTGGTAGCACTAAGGATCTTGCCTAATGGTCCACACTGTATTTCTGCCACGGCCTCTTTTGACTGGGATCTGAACCCCAGTCTCCTGGACCAAATTTAGTAGTGTAACCCATCGAGTTATCCAGCTACTAGTCAAAATCACAGGTTCTTTTTTTTTTTTTTTTAAAAGGACTATAGAATTTTTTTAAATAAATTTAAAGGTGGTATTTTCTGTTAAAAATACAGTTTATCATTACTCCTCTTAAATTTTTTTGTTTTCCAAAATATTTTTAATTATATAAGCAAAAAACAATTGAGAAAATATATAGCAGAATTATAGGTTCATTTTTGAAATGTAATTATTAATCTAATTTCCTCGGGTGGCTTAGAAATAGAATCTTCCATATTTCAGTAAGACCAAAACATTAAAAACTGTACTGACTCTCCAATTTTGTCTCTGCGCAGAATAAGAGAAATAGCCGAACAAGCATAAACCCGTGGGCACGCCCCCTTCAGGTCAAATCAGCAAGACTACATATGTTCTACACATACGTGAAATACATGACCTATTCTATGGACAGTGAGGACATATAATACAAATCATTATAAAAATGAATGAAATGATAGACAAATATACAAATAATTTTTTTCTTACTTTTTAGCATGATGAATACAGTGGTGATCACAGGGCTAACACATAGTTAACCAGTCATGCTTTTAGTATACCTCTGAGCAATTAACCAATCCAGCTATGATGCCTGTTGTTGGATCGTAAGGGGAACAGACTAAACCCAGAAGGAACATGGAACGCAAACTCGACACAGAAAGGTCCAAAATACATTTGAACTCAGAACCTTCTTCCCAACTGAACTTGAATTATTAAAATTATATTAGTACTACCCCAATAATGAAACATGATGGATAGAGGGACAGAGCCCTTGTTAGGAACTGTTTCACCTTGAATGCATCACAACCCTCCACAATAGCCTTCCCTTTTTTTCAGCCCTGTCCCTCCAACAGGCCACACACAGGTGATCCTTGTTCCTTGTAAAATTCACTAAACCATAACAAATATGAATAACCTTGTCGGTATGCTCAGTGATAATGTGAAGGGATTACAAATCATACCCGTAAGTCAATGGCAACATTAACATGCCTGAACTTTTTTTCCCCCTGCTGCATCCTTACATGATTGTGCTTTAATTCTTCCCTGACTCGGGATTCACACCCTTCATCACTAAGAACTCACTGTGGGTTTTTATGAAGAACAAATGCAACCTTGGAAATTGTTCACTGCAACGTATTCTGTGTTCTTATGTTACCTGGCCATCATTTTAATCCTACTTATATCGATTCGCTGGTGCTTCTGGGTGGCTGGAATCAGCTCAAGAGACTGGGTGAGAAGTCCGAACATGTATGAACATCTCCTGCGTCAAAAGGAGTCAACTGAGTGGTTTCAGGCATCTGGTCACGAAACATAAAGGGTGCCTGCCTTTGGAGGTTTTCAGCTTAAATTCATTTGGGAGGAGACCGTAGGATAAACCCAGTACTACACATCATAATGGATGTCTTGATCCCTCAGCATAAGCTGGAAAGGGTTGATTTGGAGAGGGACGTCTGGGATACTATGCTTGACCTGCTGCCTCCAGATAAGGCAAAGATAATAGGGGGTTGGATCTTTTCACACCTGGCATCACCTAGGGGAGAGTTATCCATCCAAGTCAAGACAACATTCCCTCCTACCTTCCATCTGACACTTTAAGTTCTCCTCTCTCCTTCAGGTCCCACTTATATTTACTGTCTGGCTCTGACGATGCAACATTTTCTTAATTTATATTCACTTTATTTAAACTTATGTATTAATTGAAATGAAGACTATTCACAATGGGGAGAGAGGACTTACTGGTGATCCTGGTAGTCCTGCCTTTCCTGATGGCCCTGGTTCACCTTGTTTGCCCTTTGATGCAAAAGACAAAGAAGAAAGGATGTTGCTGAGAAATTACTTGATGGGTTTCAAATGGCCAAATCTCACATGGTGCTGCTTCTGTTCTCTGTTTGTAGCAAACAGCCATGCATGTGATTGAAAATGACCTACCTGCTCTCCTCTTGGTCCAACAAGTCCATCTTGACCTGGAGGTCCCATCGAGCCCTGCAAAACAAAAAATACATTAAGTTTCATTATCAAATTTTATCTCCAAGGCAGGCTGACTAGAACCTCAGATTTACACATTATAATCTTTATTAAATATATCTCTTCAGCAGAATTTGGAGTTAAATCTGTGTCCCCCCTTATAGTGGAAGAAGAGGGTGTGAAAGTACTCTTTAAAACGTTAAGAGAGCACTCTTTCTCCATCTGAAGAATGGGTTAGTTAGGAAGAGTTTTGGCTCACGTGTTACAACCTGTTACAAGACAAATGGGATAAAAGTCCTGGAACAAATGATAATGTGAGAGGGATTTCATTGTCAACTGATGAAAATGGATGGGGATGAAACTCATTCTACATCAAAAGATATATGATTTAGGGTTTTACACTGCTTCAATATGACCTCTTGTATTAAACAGAATAAAGGTTTAGTTTTTACATTTAAATGTGGATTCTACCAAGATTATTACTCTTGCATTTTTTCAATCGTACATTTTTTATTGCACTTTCTATGACTTTTTTTTTTTTGTGGTAGTGAGACCAGGATTTTTTACAAGAGTGTGCGGAATGACAGAATATTCAAGGAAGACATAGAAATAACACTTCAATGTTTAATAACAAACCTCCTTCCCGGTTTTGCCATCACGGCCCGGGAATCCAGACTTTCCATCTTCTCCCTGTTTAGCACATGGAAATAACAAAAAATTAGAACAAAAATAAAGCCGTAACTTATTATAAGAGTTAATCTACCAGAGAAAATTTCCTTCCGTCAGAGTAACGGTGATTTGCCATAAAACCAAAACATTTCCGTCCAGGTAAAATAAATGTTAATCTTTACTTCATGCTTCTGTTATTCCTGAATGACGATTGTTGCCTGTTCTCTGTTGCTAGACATATGGATAAGTTATGCATGGGCAATGATTTACAAATATTCATAAAATCATTGGAAAATTGATTGATAGTAACGGCTATCGCTATATCATTAAATGTCTTTTCTTGTTACTACCAGCACCTGGTAGTCATATCAGACTACCGCCAGCAGATGTCGATAATGCAGCAACAGGCTATTTGCAACAACTTTTAACAATAGAAGTAAATGCTTTTTACGGCTGGTAAATGAGAAACATGCTACAATCCTCAACTGGATCAGTGTGGAACTCTTTAGTAAAAAAATTAGGCGCAATGTTCATTGTTTGAAAGTGAGGCCCTTAGAAGGATGAACAACCGCAATTGAAGAACTGATGGTGGTAAAAAAATAAGTTGGATGCCTGACATGCAGTCTTAATTTGGTGCATATGATTCAATTTGAGGAGAACTCAAATAAATCCTATTTCACTCAAATATTTTACTCACTATATGGAGCTTTTTGCTCCACTGCCACTGTTTTGCAGATTTAACATAACATTTAATTTGAGGAGTTCAAACTGATCAGGTCAGTCTTTGACAGGAAGAAGCATTAAATATAATTTGTGCATTTATGGTTCCATTCTTATGTTTTTCTACATTTCACCATATAAATAACCTTTTGCTGATTTCAGTTTTAGAGTAGCACAGACTGGTAAGGAAATTAAGGATCTAGGGATCTATATGAAACTTTTACATTGTCGCTTCTACACCGACATCCTGTGTAAATCTTTTTAAATCTTTTTTAATTTCTTGAATAATTGCAAATATAATTTGCGAGAGACTGACATTAATCGACGGTAATTTAAAGCAGTGAAGGATAATTGCGTTACTTTTACAGAAACACTTCACTGTCTCTCTAATAAGTTGTCTACTGTCAAGTGAGGCAGCACAAGCTGCGGGGCGGAGAGGCTGTGGCTCAGCCAGAGCTGCCTGTAATGAGCCGTGCTATTTGTCATGGTGCTGTGGCGAGACACTTCCCTGCGGGTGTGTGCTGTGTGCAACACAAAGGAGCTGGACAATTCCTTTTCTTGCAGGAGATGTGGGTAAAAAGCGAATGACATATTTTGACTTTGAAGGGCGGTATGCAAAACGTGGCTATGTACTATTCTCCGAGTTCCTGTGGTGAATAGATATGTACTGCTGAGCAGAGGAGGCAGTCTTAAAACTGCCTGAATTCACTGCCTTATTTTTTAACAGCATTAATGTCTGAAAATGTGATTCTTCCAAATCCAAAAATACTCATACTTACAGAGAATCCTCTTTCAATTAATAATGACTACAGTCTGATGGACTGTCTGGTTGTCATGGATTTAATGGGGACAACATCTTTGATATTGTCATTCACGAAGACACCTGGCATAATAATTGTGTCAAAAATTATTTAATGACATATTTTAACCTCTCATAGAGGAAGACGTCAGGTCTGTAGAGAAAATAATACTAACTGAAGTAGTAGATCCAGCATACTTGCTGCCAGACAAAGTGCATAACTCATCAAAACTGAGTTAAAAGTAATGTGGAGAATATTCTGATTTTTTAGTGTCAGATTGTCAGTTATTTTTATTCACTTATTTTATTTTTTTTTACATCTGAACTGATTCACTACAGGCAGAAAATGCAGAGTTTGCAGGTTTGTGCTGAAATCAATGGATTTCATTGGAATTGCATTGCACATATGATAATTACTTTGCTTTGACAACATAAAGGAGAAATTATTTATTAAACCTCAGATATAAAAACAATACTGCAGTGTAAAACACCACATGGAAAACTATCATCACAAGTGTAAATAGCAGCTTCTGCATAAAAATTAGCAGATGGATGTGAATTTTTCTCCAAAATTTATGAGCACCACATGTACAAAAATACCAGGCAGGAGTAAATTGTGGCTGAAAATTGTACTTACTAGGAAAAAATGGCATTGTTTGTGCATTTTAAATGTAAACTAACCAGTTCAAACACATGAAAAGGAAATATCATCACATTTACCTTCGTTCCTGGAACACCAGGTTCTCCTCTGTGGCCCCTGAACCCCTGAATAGGAGGAGAAACAACGAAGAATCAGTTACAGTAATTTGCACCACCTCACGTTGTCCAATCTGTTTAGTGATGGTTACCTACCGGGAGTCCCCTGAGCCCCGTATTTCCTAGTAGTCCGGGCTCACCTTGCTTGCCCTACAATGAAAACAGATACAGTTTTACTATATATTTTTTGCACAAGATCAGAAAGTGTCTTATTGACAGTATCTCTATGTTATATGTTCCCTTCACATCATTTACAAGATATAATTCTTCATTGACTCACAGGTTCTCCAGTTTCACCTGGTCTGCCATCTTTTCCCATATTTCCTGTCAGACCCTGCATATAAATTAAAGTTGATGTTTAGCTCCTGCATCATTTCAGACCAATAACTGCATTTAGATCTTGATTTAATGCATATATATATATATATATATATATATATATATATATATACGTATATATATATACATAAATATATATATTAACAATGTTAAACATCAAATAATTGATCTTACGATCAAGCCAGGGAGACCAGGTGGTCCCTGAATTCCTTTGAGACCCTCTTTGCCCTAATGAAAAACAAACACAAACAATTCACCATCAGCAAAAGAAAGTAGATGATTAATGGCCTCTATTACCACACAGCCAGGCTGACCTACATGTCAGAGAGAAGGTTTGTACAATAACGACACGTGGGTAATACGTTTTATGTGGGGAAAGTACACAAAGTGCAGTCTGACCTTCTCGCCAGGGGGCCCTGGTACTCCAATTGAACCAGGCTGTCCATCGTTACCCTGTAGAGGAGTGGGACAGTGTCGGTGTCAGTGAACGGAAATAGAAATCATTGCTCTAATGTAAAAAACATCACGCCTGTTAACACAAATTAGTTTGAAAATAGAGAATGACTAAAATGGAAACTTACAGGTCCACCCATCAAACCAGAAGCACCTGGATGACCTGGAGGTCCTGGGTGACCCTGTTTATTGAGGAAGAGGTGATTAAAATATAAAAATATGACTTATTCCAGTCAATATTATCATGTTAAATAATAGATGCAGGGAGGTAGGAGGGGAAGGGATAAAACCTAAGAGTTAAAATTGACAAAAGCCTTGCATTTTCTCCTTTCTCTCCAGGACCTCCAGCTGGTCCTCTGTCACCTTTAATACCCTGTGGTGAAAAAAATAGAAAGTTTATGTCAAATGTTAAATAACAAAAGGAACGTATCCATCTAAGAAACTATTAGTTAACAGAAAATAAAACCTTGAATTGTTCAAAATATTACCAAAAATAGGGTTGTGTGGTGTTTGAAGGTGGCATTAGTTTGTTTGTTTTAAAATAAGAGCCAGTATTTTTATATATAGTTTTAACCAATTCCTTGAATGCTGCGATTGGGGGGGGGGCTTGCTGACACAAGCAAATAATTAGTGTCCTGCCCTTCGTGAGCCATAAGGTTGCAGTTAGTGTCCAAACTTGCCTTTCCACCATCAGCTCCAGGGGGCCCTTGGGGTCCGGCTGGTCCAGGCTGGCCCTGTAATGACACCATTAGAGCATCAGTCTCTGTCCAGACAGACAGCGCTGAGCACAGTCACCAAGTCCTGCTGACCCCAGAGGAGGCCGAGCTAATCATGCAGACAAAGCCTCTCCATCAGTCACAACCACTGTGATGGATGATACCAGAAGAGTGAGTCAGACCTAATGCCTCACTTAGAGCTAATACAGCGGAGACACGTTCTTCCTTTAAAGAAGAGAAGAGTTATCATAATAGTCTATAATTAGTAATGATTACCTGGAAGCCATTTTCACCATTTTTTCCGGGTGCTCCCAGGGGTCCTTTGTCCCCTGGAAGGCCTGGCAGACCAATTTGTCCAGGTGGACCGGCAGGGCAGTCTGAGCAAACATCCTAAAAAGTAACAGAGATTTGTTTGATGTGATTGATCCAAGCTTAAGTATATTGTACTTTGGGAGTTGTAGAAGTAACCCTTACTTTCAGGTCTAAGTCAGAGAGGTCTGCTGCCTTTCCCTAAGGAGCAGGGAAGGAAAGCAAGAATCAGTCAAGGAACAAAGGGTCACCAAAGCTACCATCACAAAACTTTTCTTGCATTCAGTACACACTACATGGCAAACAGTGAGGTTAGCTATGATTTCACCTATAGAGACCCAACTGTTAGACTCCTGAAGTTTGTAGATGACGCATTTAGCATCAAGCTAATCAGGAACAGACTTACAAACAACTGACCCTCCCATGACGGCAGTGCCACTTGGAGCTGAATGCCCCGTATCACCAGACTCAAAAGCACTGTGTCAACTACTATCATGAATGAAGGATTTACTAGGCCTAAAGTGGGTGCACAACATCGGCACTATTATCAAAAAAGCCAAAGAACTGATGAACTTCTTGGTACACTTCGACTATCCATGCACATTTTATTTTACAGTGTGAACATTTCACATACTGCCACTTTCATATAAAGATAAAAGCATCAGTAAAAAAAATAAAATAATAACTATATAAATACCTGACCAAAAAGCAGCAATGTTAATTAAGGTTATAGGTTCTGCTAAAAAGGAAAGTTTTAAGTCCTTTTTTAAATGTGTCAGTCGTCTGTGGAGCCCTGAGATGGTCAGGGAGGGCATTCCACAGACGAGGGGCAGCAGAACAGAAGGCCCGATCACCCATGGTGCTGAGCTTAGTCCGGGGAAGGAGGAGGCGGTATGAGTGGGTGGAACGGAGGGATCGTGTTGAGGTCAGTGGGGTGTGTAGTTCTTTTAGGTAGGGGGGTGCGTTACCATGGATGCACTGGTGAGTGAGGAGAGAGATCTTATAATCAATCCTGGTGGAGATGGGAAGCCAATGAAGGGAAT